>LPNX011147598.1:90923-135390 GCA_001517045.1 Pseudotsuga menziesii
CCAATCCTTTAGTGTTAGATTGTTTATTTCTATTGCATATTGGGAAAGATTGATTTCTGGAGTCTAGCTGTTTGTTGTGGTACCCCAAGCCATAGGAATTTCTCTCCGTAACACCTGTTCAACTGGAGTTACACATGGATGTGTTTAGAAACCTCTCCTCTGCAAATGCCAGGATTAGGGCAGCTGCTACATTAACTTTAGTTTAGGAGCTGCAAGAAATCCAGATGTTTTATGAGCAAAGTGGCACTGAGGGCAACATGGAGATTTAAAGCTAGAAGCTGCTAAAGATGTTTGTCTGAAAAATTGTGCTCTGACTATGAAATATGCCATTCGTAGGCTTATTTGTGGGATTTCATTGTCTAGAGCCATAAGTTTTCTATCATCTAAGATGAATTTGGTGCCAACTACATGTTTTCTATTATCCAAGTTAATTTTGATTCCAAAGGCTAGTATGTGCATTGCTTGAAATATATTTCAATTTGATAAACAGCTTCCATGAATAGGTGGTCAAGAGAGAATGCTATAATTTTTTGAGATATGAAATAACTCGTTATCATCCAAGACAAGTGTAAAATATCAAAGATACAAGTCCCACATACTGAAATTGTACTGGCAACTCTGGCGTAGTCTTCCTCGAGCCAATGTTATTCATATGCTCAAGAATGAATGCTATAGTTTCAAGAGATGAAAATATCTCGTTATTATTCAAGACAAGGGTGAAATATCAAAGATACAAGTCCCACATACTAAAATGGTACTGGTAGCTTTGGCCTAGTCTTCCTTGAGCCCATGTTATCGATATGCTGCATGACCTCCATCCTAGAACAAAAGCTACAGAGCGTGACTACACTAGTGCTGCATTGATGTTATCGATATACTGCATGACATCCATCCTAGAGAAAAAGCTACAGAGCGTGACTGCACCAGTGCTGCCTTCTCCAAAAAAGCAAGATGTTTCAAATTTAGCTTCAAGGAAAGTCAATTCAATCATCACATCTCCTATCAATGCTTATGTTGCAGAAAAGGGTGAGGCTGAGCAATATGAATAAATTTATCTTATTTAATATATCTTATTTAATTTAGAGTCTAGAAAGCTGCCAGCACAGATTTTCCTATATATTATCATCTCTGTTCTTCATTAGAAATGCTTATTAATGCTCCAGTATTAATCCAGTATTTAATGTCTAATGACTTCCAATTGCTAGGTTGGTTTCAGTTTTCAGGCTTTGTTATTTCAAATTTGGTATTCTGTAGTGTTTGGATTTGCCTGAATTTGAATGCTTGATTGTTTATTTATTCAAATTTATTACACACAGAGTTGGGAACATGGATGTTTCAGTTTGTTTAAACATTGGAGCTATGTTTCATTCTGGAATTGCATCTGCATTTATAGAATAGAAAGCTGAAACCATAGAATCTGTTCTTCCATATTATTAACATGAATTAGGTTTTTTGTTTTGAAGTAAAAATATTTTGCAGAGTTTGAAATTGTAGATCATTTTGTGATGGAAGTGAGCTTTGCTTACTATTTTCCAGTTCTTGACATTAGCATATGTCCTAAAATTTTGTGAAATTTCTTGATTGAATATCTTTCCCAGAACATTGCCATTTTTAGATGTTAACTTCAACTTTGGAGGCAGCAGATGTTTACACAAAAAAATTTAAACATTAGATCGATTGCGAAGTGTCACAATGAAGCATATCCCCTTCTTTAAAATCCAATAATTAAAAAGCTTTGCCTCCACAAAAATAGAATAATATGTAGTTTTAGGGTGTCCTCGTACTGTGCATTATGGTCAAGGTACTAGAAAAGGTTGCTGGTTGAGAGTCCATTACTCCTGCTTCATATGCTGATGATATGTGATCACTCTATGGTTTATTCTATGATGTTGCTTGTGTATTTGGATTTATTATGGAAGTACCACATGCTTTTTATTTTTGTGATTTGGTTCTTGGTAGCTACGGATCATGGGAAATAATGACATGTTGTAAGCAGGTTCATTGTCATTATGTGTTATCGCATGTATTGCATAGTATACATGGCTATGGTTTCACTTGATTACAAGTTGTCTACAGGAAGAATAAGGAATGAGGTAATGCAATGGTATGTTGTAAGTAGGTTCATTGTCATTATGTGTTATTACATGTATTGCATATTATACATGGCCAAGGTTTCACTTGATTACAAGTTGTCTACAGGCAGAATAAGGAATGAGGTAATGCAATGATATGTGTGGTTTACGAAGGCTTCATGGTTGATGTGACTCAATTTTGTTTTGGCTTTAGTTAAGCTGGGGTACCCGCAACAAAACAAGCATATTTATTGCAAACATTATTAGTTTATAAACAAAGTAGGATTGCATGGAAGTCAAATCAAAATCTAATTAAAGCATGGACTTGTGCTTGCCTTTGTGACTATACCCATACCTAGTGACTATACCCAAACCTAAGTGGTCAAAAAAGAAAAGGTATAAGGTCAAGACTAGGTCTCGATCATACAATGGAAAAGTGAAATGTATATATGTGATATCATCGTATGTTAAAACGTAGAGATTCCAATATCATAAGAAAGTTGTCATCTTTCTTGTCTAACCAAGTATTTTAACTAACTTCTATGGAACTTACGGAAATTTGAAGAGATGCAGAGTCTCACGTAGAGAGGAAAAGTAAAACATAGATATATGCGAGTATCCTAAGCAGTAAGGCACTCTTTCTTAAGCCATTTAACCACCGCACAAATAAATCCCATCCACTACACACAAAATGCATTCAAATAATCCCATACAATTGGTATAACGTGGTGGGGTAATCTCATAACCTCTATCAGAAAAACATGTACTGGGTGAAGAAGTAATAGAATCAGCTCCTTTTTATTTCCCCAATTGTGATGTCATCCAAAAACCCCTAAAAACAATGTTTAGTCAATAAAAAAAATATAAAATTAGAGAGGAAGTTGTTATCATCTTGTCCAGCCAAAATTATTTTTGTTGGTGCCTGCCCCAACTGAACTTGGGGCCATTTATAACAAAATTAAATATGAAACCAATCGATGGACACCTGCTTAGTCCATGAACACTGTTCATGTAGAACAGGGTTTTGCGTTATTGGGAAATATCCTCACAACTAACTGTGTTCCTCACCTCGGTAACCCGTACCTTAGTAAACAACATGGCTCCAACCAATGTTTCTTCTGTTTTAACCAATGGTTTACACTTATTTGATTCTCCTTCCTCCTCTCGGCTATATGATGGAAGTGGACCTATGTGCAAGGGCATACCTCTCAGAGATAAACTTCCAGAAATGGCAATGTTAAAGGGCATAGTTTCCCTAACCTAGGTTTTACTTTTTTCCTTTGTCCTAGTCATATGCACTTGCAAGTAATTTTTTTATTTCTTCTTTTCCTTTGGTCCAGAGGTCTTGCGCTTCATAGGGAAAGGAGACATACATTCAATTTATTATGGACAAGTTCAACGTATATATGCAAGTATCATATGTATGGGGTGTTTTTATAGTATAAATTGATTCTTTAGGTGTTTATTGAAAAATAAAAAACAATGAAATTAAGCCATTCGTTCCATGTAACCCAACGCAGAATAAGAAGCCGTTGTTCCCTGCCACTACTAAATAAGACTAGCTCTTTAGTGCAAAAGTAGTTGTTAGCAGTTCCCATCCCTACCTCTTTAACTCGCACTACATAGAGTCCCAACACTACAGCTATATCTAAGAAGCACAAAGAGTATAGAACTAGGAGTTAGCTTCTTCTAAACTCAAGCTAAGCACTAGAGAGATAGAGTTTAGTTTTTATGAATTAAGTAGCTCTCTATAAACCCTCGTCTTCTGAAAATAGTGTCTTGGATAGTTAGGCTATTATTGAGAACCTTTGTAAGAAACACTACATGCCCTCTCATCTTTGATATTGTGATCTATATGTTTTGCTACATTTCATACTTAAATGTTGCATCCTAGCTTGAACTTACTAGTGCATGTAGTACAGGGTTTGTTCCACATTTGCAGTAATAGAAAGGGCCATGCTAGACTTCTGGTATTGTCCAGATATGTTGTAGTTACATGTACTTCGATTATTTTGGTTTGGGAAAATGTTCCCATATTCTGTGAGTTGCAATTTAAAAAGAGTCACTTATACCTTTTTTGGGCAAAATTATGCATCATATATTACATTAAAATTAGTTTGCATGTAAATAAAAGTTACATATATAATAATTATCAAAGGCCACGACCACCAAATTGATGTATGAGAGCCCTTTTTTATGGGACAAGGGAGTCGAGTTTTGTTCTAGGCCCCTAAGTGGAGAAAGCCTCTTGGCATCCTGCTTTGAGACAACATAACTTTCATAAGTGTTCAAGAACTCATAACTCCATTCAAACTTGTCGATTTTCAAGCCTGAAAGGAAAACAATAGGAAGCAAATGTAGATCAACTGAATGTAACCACTCTTAACTTCTCTTCTAGTAGTTATTCAACAGAAAACTTCCCAATGTGGCAATTCTCAATCTCTGAGAATTTTAAGAATTCAAAATTGTTATGGAGTAACTGTCAACTCTTGTCACTATGTATACTTCTACAGTTAATTGACATACAATTAAAACTATAGGAGACTGTAGCTCCAACATCAGTTGCAAATGGTGCTTAAAAGGGTTACATAGAAGTTTAAAATAAAAGTATTGACTGGCCAACAACAAAAGAGAACCACTTGGCAATCAACTACCATGAAAGAGAGAAGAATAACTTATGAAGATTTGAAGGGGATACATGTAATCATGTAGACAGACTAGGTTGGCTGAAATGTCTTCCCAAAATTGAGTTACAAGACATATGTAAAGTGACCTATCAATATATACATAGAACTACTGATAAAAACATACAAGTATAATCTATCGTCCTTGAAAAGCATACCTTTCATGGAATAAGGTTGTTGAAATCCCAAGGACCTCTTTGGTGTAGCTTCATTAATACGCATAGGTCTCGATGAGCAATAAACACCATTCATTTCAATCATAGCTCGGTTTTTCTCGTTCTCATCACAAAATCTGACAAACCCATAACCTTTGGTGCAAGTTGTATTTGCATCTATCAAAACTTTAGCACCTTTAATAGATAATATCAGTGACCTCACGACCCAACTCCCCAACAAATACAGAATACCCAATGCCTGGTTCTGTCCGCCTGTCACCAGCTCCAAAAGTAGCCCAATTCAACCTAAAAGGTTGTTGAGAACTGGGCATGGGTGTACCATGGAAATTCTGCAAAATTCTCTCTACAGTTGCATGAGAATCAAGTTCCATAAAACCATAACCCTCTAGTTGTCCAGTTTGCTTATTTTGAATAATCTTAACAGAAACAACAGCCTGCTCCAGATCGACTCAATTAGTTTAAATATTGCAAAAACCACTTCTTCTATAAACATAAAATCAATGGAATTTGACCAAGTTGCACTTTCACAGACCCACAACTTGAGAAACTTGTTAATAATACTTATCACATCATATCCAAGAAACAGAGAGTATACAGAAAAGATGAAGCACTGGATGTTGCCACATCCATAGTTATAACAAAAAAGCTCGTGAATAATCAAATACAAGAGACATGCATTCACCTTTATGTCATTGACTAGCGGATACTAGCTTAAAATTATATAATATCAAATATATGGGATAACAAATTATCACTGAGATAGGAATTCATGATCGCTAAAACCATCACATCTTGAAAATTGACATGCTACATTCATTGAACTAGTTATTGAGTAATTTGGTTTGTTGTATAGGTGAGTGGTTGTGGATAACTTCATATACAACCAATTAATGCATATATCTGAGGTGCCTGCTTACTTAAGCTCATTATGTTTGGAGCTTGTAGCTTAGCAGGGCACCCTTTTTAGGAGAGCACGCCAATCTGCAATCTAAGCAAGTTTTTAGTTGAAACACTCTTGTGTGGAACTCATGACCTTGTAGGTTTCCATCCTGGTGCTTCACCGAGATGTTCTAATTACGGACTTAGAATTGTTTAGCTGCAAGGGTTCTACTATTCAGGGTTTGTTAGGCCCATTCAGATTTTGCTTTAGGGCAGTATTTTTTTTTGACGACCTCAACTGAGTATTGTGGGGATTTTTTCTTGTGGCTTTGGTTGTATGTTCATCCCCAGAGACTATGTCAGCAGATTGCTATGGTAATCAACCATTGATGTGTAGGTCCATTTCCTCATTTGCATGAACCCCTGAAATTTTGAAAAGGGAAACAAAGTTACCTGTCTTTACGATACTCGACTGTTTTATTGTTCTTAGGAATTTGTAATATAATGGTATTTAGGTTTCTTATTTTCAATTGAGGGCACCATGTTGTCAGTCAATGATCCCCTTGATCTGTGTTGTGCCAACAACCTGTTTTAAATATGCTCTCTTCTGAATTTTTTATTCCAAATAAGGATTATGCATATCCCCTAATTGCAATGGACAAGGAAACAGTGCAATGTTAGTGCAAAATCTCGTTGAAGACAGGTCCAATTAACTTGGATTAGCACAACAGGTTTAATATTGCTTATGTGTAATTGTACAATTTTTTCATAGGAGAATTCTAAAACAACTAAATGCCTAGACACAAAAACAAATTCTCCAAGTGGAACTGAGCAACAAATAATTAAATATGTGTCAGTTTACATATCTAAGCATATCCTTCTCCCCACCCTCGTTTATATGTCAAAATATGTGTCAGTTTCAAATCCTTTTTATACATGCCTATCGTGGAATGATGGTAAGAATTTCTCCACATAAATGGTTGAAGTTATGCCAGTATCACAAGTTTTTAGGCTTTTTGTCGCAAATTTAAATGAAGTTAGTTTTCAACATAGTTCTAGGTTACAAAGGCCATTATTAATGGCAGTTTATCATGTTCTATCATTTAAGGAAACATTCACACCTATGTTGTTACAAACACAAGAAGATAGACGTGCAATGCTCACACATTGCATATTGAATGGTGATAATCATCAGTTACAACCAGTGGTTAAGAACATGGATTTCCAGAAGTACAGTGACATGAACCAGAGTTGGTTCACAAGGTTTTTTTGGCTTAGAAATACCCTATGTAGAACTCAATACACAAGGTAGAGCAAAACCCAGTTTAATAAAACTCTATAACTAGAGATACAAGCATTAGGTGATCTGTCATATGTCCAAAAAGAGCATATGTTTCATCTTACAAATCAGGTTTCTGCTAAGGCTATTAGCTTGTAGATGTCCCTGATCACCATGGAATGGACGAATCTACTATTTCCCCTGGGTTTTGCATCAAAAACTTGGTGAAGCAGAATATGTGGTGAATGTTTATATGTAAATGTGATTACTAGGCTACCCTGCTAGAAAAATATCAATCTTGACTGCTTACAATGGTCAAAGGAACTTGATTCCCAATATGATAAATTGAAAGACATGCCTAATCCTCTCATTAGATGTTTGAGCAAGGTGACGACTGTTAACAGGTTTCAAGGTCAACAAAATGACTAATGTATCACTCTCTCTAGCCTGAACCAGATTTATAGGCTACCTTCAAGATGTTAGTAACTTAGTAGACTTGTTTCCATGTCCCAAGCTGGTTTGGGCTTGTATGTATTATGGCATTTCTCTTTGTTTAAACAATGAGATAAACTACAACACACTTTTTAAACTGATACTCCAACACCATGATAAGCTCACTTTTGAATTTGGATAAAACAACTTGACCCACAAGGCATCTTTGTTGAGGGCACTGGCAGGATTCATCTTGTGAGTGGAATAGAGATGGAGCACATTACCTTGAGCAAATTTTTATCAAATTTATCAGGGACAAACAATAGAGTGACAAGTAATTATTCATTATCCTAATCAATAAATACAGGGATACATTTTCGGTCTGTCAGGAGAGGAATTTACAAACATGTCAAAATCATGCCCTGGTGAAATATATGCACAGTTAGAGCTCAAAGATGAAAAGGCTTTAAAGCATTATGAATAAAATCTCAATCATGGCGAGTTTGTAGAAAAGGGTGCCCTAAAAAGGATTAAAAGGCACGAGTTGAGGGTGTAGCTAAGTGGCACTTACAGTTCATTGCACAAAGTAGAAGTGACACCCAAAACAAAACATAGTTAACTAAAAGTTGGATTCAATGTTATTTTTAGACTCATGCAAGCAGGAGGGAAACAACATTCACATTCACATAGGATAAGGATGCATGCATCACTTGGTTGTTACCTTAGCTATCATTCATGCAAGGAGGCACAACTAAGGAAATACTTCTGTGTTATTTTGGAACAACAGTTAGACTGATGACTTTCAGCTCACCCTCCTTATATAAAATAGAACACCCTCTTATAATACAAAAATAATGTAAAATATGATGCACAACATAGAATGCTCCTCACTGCAATATCAATGTGAGACAAAAGTTAGTTTTGCAAAAAATGTGAAAGCAATGTGGTTTGTTTGTGACCACCTAACTTGGAAATGCACATTGCAATGTTGCATGCTACAACATTGAGGCTTTGAGCTCATGGAGAAGGAATTGAGTGTGATGGCTTAATTTTCTCTTTGAAATAAGTAATCTATAAAAGGAAACATGGGGCCAGTGTTGACTAAAGAGATCACCTATATACAAATCATGAATGGTTATGGAAGGTTTAACCCCATGGACCCCAATGAAGTAACCCAAAGTGCATTTGGGACATTTTTCCTTTGTTTTTTCAATTTATTGTGGTGTCCCCTAGCCATTGGAAGGCCACACAAAGGAACCAACTTTCAAACGAACCACTCACTCGGAACCAAACTAGCTCTTCATTCACTCAGAAAGGAAGCATGCCCATTCATAACAAAAAAAACTACAATTAAATGTAAGATTAAATTCACATAAAGATAAATTTGAGCCTTGGATTGGATTTTATGGTGAGCTTTAACTTGAATAAAAGAGTCATTCAAGGACACGTGGAGAATTGGTCTCAAGACCTAGATCTAAAACTGAGCAACATAATTTAGCTATGAAATTTCCAATGGATGTGTATAGGCCTCATAGACTCGATTTGGTCATCGACGAATGATGCTCCATCACAATATCAATGATTAGAGCACATGGAGGATAAGTCCTTGAAACCTCTCCCGATGCATCTCTGAAACATTGTTGTTGATCCTATCGTCAAGCTCCCAATTTTTTTACTTTTGGATGCACATTAATCTTTAGGCTTCATATTGCCTTTGACGCCCTTTATATCTCTCTCCCACATTGATTGTGGGAATGTATAAACTTTTGTTTACATACATGTGTGTTCTTTATTATATCAACACATTGTGCACATTATATACCATAGTGGCCATGAGATGAACTCTTTCAACACTATATTTTGTTATGAGTTGTGGTTGGATATGGTGGACTTGCAAAGACAATAAATGTAAAGATTGGGCTCAGCCAAGCCCTAATCTTTTACAATTTATTTTTACAAGAAACCATATATATAACAACTGGAGGCACTAAGGACTAGAATGGAATAGTATAGTCCCCATAGAAAAGTCCCATGGGCCATATCTAGAGGTATTGTGGTATTAGGAGCTTGATTAGGTGTCCTTTTGCATTGTAACCTTAAAGGGCATGTGAATGATGTAAGTCCAAAAGCCTATCCACAATACATTTTTTTTTAATTAGATCTTTGACCCATTATTGTTATTTTCTTAGCAGAGTGAGTTTGATTTGTGTTGAGCATTTAGAGATTTCCCACCATATTATTCAACAATCCTCACCATGAATCTAGGGCTCTAAGTTCCAATATTTCTTTAATCACCGAGGATTGATCCTCACAACTAAGATACAAAACTTTATCTTAAACTAAAATACAGAGCGGTTGGGGGATTCATCCCCAATAGTCATAGTGGATAGTGGTGGGAGATGATACGAAACTAGATAATATGGAAGGTTGTAGGTTTTAAAGTGTACATTATTATGAGAAAGGATCACTACTCTTTATCAACATAAATCCTATCCAATATTTTGTTAAACTCTATAAATTCTTCACTAATTGACAAAAAAATTTCAACCACAAACAATTTTCAACACATATTGACCTTGGAAAATCTACTTCAAGAAAAATATAACGATGGGTTGGCTTCGACTACGTTTTAATGATTCTTTTAAAAGAGGAGAATTATATATTAAAACAACTCTAGTGAGTACAGAATATTGTGTAAGTGAATCTAGTTTCTATAACATTTTTTTCCTCTATCTTGGCTTGCAATCTTTATTTAGAATGGGAATTGGCTAGACTCCAAGCCTGCTTAATTCTACTAGTTTTAGTTCCAAGCGTTATCATTACCATGACAATGACAAGGATAAGGATGACGACGATGATGATGATGCCAAGATGATGACGATGACAATCATCATCAAAACAATGATCAATATTGGTGAGATACAGATGGATCCACACACATCCACTGTGAAGGGTATAATTGCCAACATGCCAAAGTTTAATGTGATGGGTTTGGTCATTCATTTTGGTGGTCGGATTTTAGGTTGGACTTACGGAGTATTATGTTCAGGTTTCTTACCTTGTATACCATTGCAGTGAGACCAAAACAAAACCATGAATTCAATGAGATTTGTTTTGCACCCTATTTCAAAGAGCTAACACACATAAGCTTTTCATAACAGTGTAATGAGATAATACACATAATCTTTCACTCGTAGTGCCATGTTAGAAGGAAAGCTAAATCCAGCTAGATTTCCATCATGGTTTAATGTATTTGATGACAATGTGGCAGTGTTAGATGGAAAGCTACCTTATGAAAGCTAACACACATTAGCTTTTTCTCACCATGTAATGTTTTAAGAACGAAATCTAACTCCATCTAGATTTTCATCATGGTGCATTGTGATTGATCACAATGTCACCGTACTAGATGGAAAACTACACTATGAAAGCTTACACACATTAGATTTTACTCACCATGCAATGATTTAAGGATGAAAGCTAACTTCAGCTAGATTTCCAACACGGCGCAATGTGATTGATGACAATGTGGTTGTTTACATGGAAAACTACTTTATGAAAGCTAACACACATTAGCTTTCACTCATCATGCCATGTTGTTAAAATGAAAGCTAACTCCGGCTAGATTTCCATCATGGTGTAATGAGCTAACACACATAAGCTTTCCCTTATAGTGTCGTGTTGTTAGAAGGAAAGCTAACTCCAGCTAGAATTCCATCATGGTGTAATGTATTTGATAACAATGTGACCGTGTTAGATGGAAAACTATCTTATCAAGGCTAACAAACATTAGCTTTACTCACCGTGCAAAGTCTTAAGAAAGAAAGCTAACTCTAGCTAGATCTCCATAATGGTGCATTGTGATTGATGACAATGTGGTTGTGCTAGATGAAAAACTAAATTATGAATGCTAACACATATTAGATTTTACTCACCGTGCAATGATTAAGGAAAAAATCTAACTCCAGTTAGATTTCCATCACAGTGCAATGTGATCGATGACGATGTGGTTGTGTTAGATGGAAAACTACTTTATGAAAGCTAACACACATTATCTTTCACTCATCATGCCATGTTGTTAAAATCAAAGCTAACTCCAACTAGATTTTCATCATGGTGTAATGTATTTGATGACAATGTGGTTGTGTTAGACAAAAAACTACCTTACAAAAGCTAACACACATTAGCTATTACTCACCGTGCAATGTTTTAAGAATGAAAGCTAACTCTAGATATATTTTCAACATGGTGCATTTTGATTGATGACAATGTGGTTGTGCTAAATGGAAAACTACATTATGAAAGAAAACACACATTAGATTGTACTCACCATGCAACGATTTAAGGTTGAAAGTTAACTCTACCTAGATTTTCATCATGGTGCAATTTGATAATGTGGTTGTGTTAGATGGAAAACTACCTTATGAAAGCTAACACATATTAGCTTTCACTCATCGTGTCATGTTGTTGAAAAGAAAGCTAACTCCAGCTATATTTTCATAATGGTGTAATGAGATAACACACTTAAGCTTTCACTCATAGTGCCATGTTAGAATGAAAGTTGACTCCAGTTAGATTTCCATCATGGTGTAATGTATTTGATGACAATGTGGTAGTGTTAGATGGAAAACTACCTTATGAAAGCTAACACACATAAGATTTCACTCATAGTGCCATGTTAGAATGAAAGCTAACTCCAGTTAGATTTCCATCATGGTGTAATGTATTTGATGGCAATGTGGCAGTGTTAGATGGAAAATTACCTTATGAAAGCTAACACACATTAGCTTTTACTCACTGTGCAAGGTTTTAAGAATGAAAGCTAATGACGGCTAGATTACCATCATGGTGCATTGTGATTAATGACAATGTGGTTGTGCTAGATGAAAAATTGTACAATGAAAGCTTACACACATTAGATTTCACTCACAGTGCAACGATTTAAGGATGAAAGCTAACTTCAGCTAGATTTCCCAACACATCGCAATGTGATTGATGACAATGTGGTTGTGTTACATGGAAAACTACCATATCAAAGCTAACACACATTATCTTTCACTCATCGTGCCATGTTGTTAAAAGCACGGGGGCTTCAATTGTTGACCAATATCCTATCACGTTAGTTCATATTGTGGGTTTTAAAATTATCAAAAATCAAACCAATATATTGCAGGTATTGGGGGGATGAGGGGTTTAAGGTGGGGGTGGGTAGGGTGGTTTATAAGGATTGAGGTATAAAAAGGGGTGGGGAGGAGGTTTTAAGTATTGGGAGGGGGTTTCAACAAAAATATTTTGGGTCAATATCTCTCGAAATTAAGAGTATTCTTTAATATCCCACAATCGCACGTGCTATGTGATAGGTTCACTAAGTGAAGTCCCCGTGGTTAAAAGAAAAGGTAACTCCAGCTAGTTTTTCATCATGGTGTAATGAACTAATACACATAATATTTCCCTTACAGTGCCATGTTGTTAGAATGAAAGATAACTCTAGCTAGATTTCCATCATGGTGTAATGTATTTGATGACAATGCGGCTTTGTTAGATGGAAAACTACCTTATGAAGGATAACATATAATATCTTTACTCACCCTACAATTTTTTAAGAATGAAAGCTAACTCTAGCTAGATTTCCATAATGGTGCATTGTGATTGATGACAATGTGGTTGTGCTAGATGGAAAAATACACTATGAAATCTTACACACATTAGATTTCATTCATTGTACAACGGTTTAAGGATGAAAGCTAACTCCATCTAGATTTCCAACACGGTGCAATGTGCTTGATGATAATGTGGTTGTGTTACATGGAAACCTACCTTATGAAAGCTAATACACATTAGATTTCACTTATCGTGCCATGTTGTTAAAAGAAAAACTAACTCCAGCTAGATTTTCACCATGGTGTAATAAGCTAACACACATAAGCTTTCCCTTACAGTGCCATGTTGTCAAAAGGAAAGCTAACTCCAACTAGATTTCCATCACGGTGTAATGTATTTGATAACAATTTGGTTGTGTTAGATGAAAAACTACCTTATTAAAGCTAACAGACATTAGCTTTACTGACCGTGCAATGTTTTAAGAACAAAAGTTAACTCTAGATAAATTTTCATCATGGTGCATTGTGATTGATGACAATGTGGTTGTGCTAGATAGAAAACTACATTATGAAAGCTAACACACATTATATTTCACTCATCATGTAATGATTTAAGGATGAAAGATAACTCCAGCTAGATTTCTATCACAGTGCAATGTGATCGATGACGATGTGGTTGTGTTAGATGGAAACTACTTTATGAAAGCTAACACACATTAAATTTCACTCATCGTGCCATGTTGTTAGAAGGAAAGCTAACTCTAGCTAGATTTGCATCATGGTGTAATGTATTTGATGACAATGTAGCTGTGTTAGATGGAAAAATACCTTACGAAAGCTAACACAGATTAGCTATTACTCATTGTGCAACGTTTTAAGAATGAAAGCTAAATCTAGCTATATTTCCAACATGGTGCATTTTGATTGATGACAACATGGTTGTGCTAAATGAAAAACTACATTCTGAAAGCTAACGCACATCATATTTCACTCACCGTGCAACGATTTAAGATTGAAAGCTAATTCCAACTAGATTTTCATCATGGTGCAATGTGATAATGTGGTTGTGTTAGATAGAAAGATACCTTATGAAAGCTAACGCACATTAACTTTCACTCATCCTGCCATGTTGTTAAAAAGAAAGCTAACCCCAGTTAGATTTTCATAATGGTGTAATGAGCTAACAGACATAAGCTTTCACTCATAGTGCCATGTCAGAAGGAAATCTAACTTTAGCTAGATTTCCATCATGGTGTCATGTATTTGACGACAATGTAGCTGTGTTAGATGGATAACTACTTTATGAAAGCTAACAAACATTAGGTTTTACTCACCGTAGAATTTTTTAAGAATGAAAACTAACTCTAGCTAGATTTCCATCATGGTGCATTGTGATTGATGACAATATTGTTGTGCTAGATGAAAAATTATACTATGAAAGATTAAACACATTAGATTTCACTCATCGTGCAATGATTTAAGGATAAACGCTAACTTCATCTATATTTCCAACATGGTGCAATGTGATTGATGACAATGTGGTTGTGTTACATGGAAAACTACCTTATGAAAGTTAATACATGTTAGCTTTCACTCATTGTGCCATGCTTTTAAAAGGAAAGCTAACTCCAGTTAGATTTCCATCATGGTGTAATGAGCTAACACACATAAGCTTTCCCTTATAGTTCCATGTTGTTGGAAGGAAAACTAACTCCAGCTAGAATTCCAGTGTAATGTATTTGATGAAATTGTGGTTGTGTTAGATGGAAAACTACCTTATGAAGGCTAACAAACATGAGCTTTACTCACCATGCAATGTTTTAAGAACGAAAGCTAATTCCAACTAGATTTCCATCATGGCGCATTGTGATTGATAATAATGTGGTTGTGCTAGATGAGAAAATACACTATGAAAGCTTACACACATTAGATTTCACTCATCGTGCAATGATTTAAGGATGAAAGCTAACTCCAACTAGATTTCCAACACAGTGCAATGTGATTGATGACAATGTGTTTGTCTTACATGGAAAATTACCTTATGAAAGCTAACACACATTAGCTTTCACTCATCGTGCCATGTTGTTAAAATGAAAGCTAATTCCAACTAGATTTCTATCATGGTGCAACGAAGTAATACACATAAGCTTTCCCTTATAATGCCATGTTGTTAGAAGGAAAAATAACTCCAACTAGATTTCCATCATGGTGTAATGTATTTGATAACAATGTGGTTTTGTTAGATGGAAAACTACCTTATGAATGCTAACATACATTAGCTTTAATCACCGTGCAATGTTTTAAGGATGAAAGCTAACTCTAGCTAGATTTCCATTTGGTGCATTGTGATTGAGGACAATGTGGTTGTGCTAGATGGAAAAAGACATTATGAAAGCTAGCACACATTATATTTCACTCACCGTGCAATGATTCAAGGATGAAAGCTAACTCCAGCTAGATTTCCATCATGGTGCAATGTGATTGATGATGATGTGGTTGTGTTAGATGGAAAATTACCTTATGAAAGCTAACACACATTAGTTTTCACTCATCGTGCTATGTTTTTAGAAGAAAATATAACTCCAAATAGATTGGCATCGTGATGTATTGTATTTGATGACAATGTGGCTATGTTAAAAGGAAAACTATCTTACGAAAGCTAACACACATTAGCTATTACTTGTTGTGCAATGTTTTAAGAACAAAAGCTAACTCTAGCTAGATTTCCAACATAGTGCGTTTTGATTGACAACAATGTGGTTGTGCTAAATGGAAAACTACATTATGAAAGCTGACACACATTAGATTTCACTCACCGTGCAATGATTTAAGGTCGAAAGCTAACTTTAGCTAGATTTTCATCATGGTGCAATGTGACAATGTGGTTGTGTTAGATAGAAAACTAATTCCAACTAGATTTTCATCATGGTGTAATGACCTAACACACATGAGATTTCACTCATCATGCCATTTTGTTATGAGGAATGCTAACTCCAACTAGATTTCAATCATGGTGTAATCTATTTGATGACAATGTGGTTGTGTTAGATGGAAAACTATCTTATGAAAGCTAACTCCAACTAGATTTTCATCATGGTGCATTGTGATTGATGACAACGTGGTTGTGTTAGATGAAAACTACATTACAAAAGTTAACACATTAGATTTCACTCATCGTGCAACGATTTAAGGACTAAAACTAACTTCAGATAGTTTTGAATTATTGCAACTATATTACTTTTTTGAACATACACTTCATATGGTTTAACCTTAATTACAAACTACAATTCAAATGTGTTACGGAAATTGGGAGGAGTTACAATGGAAAATATAATTTTGACAAGAGGGGACTATTTTGACCTCCTAATTAATGGTCTTTAAGTTATTGGACTAGGAAGGGTTGAATCTATAAAGACTACAACTCATTATGGTGGAGAAATGCTTAATGTAGTTCAATTATGGTTTTGTGAATTGATGTCATTGAACCACATTTGATTGTGGAAGATGTTGATGAAGGGGACTTACATCCATGGAAGATCATATATTTGAGGCATAAAAGGTAAATCAAAATCTTGAAGAACATGTTAAGTGTTTTTTAGAGTACATTGCTTGTTTTTTTTGAGCAAATGCTAAGTTTGTTTAATTTGTTGTATAGGTGCAAATGCCTCTTCTGCATTTTCTAATGGAGACAAGGTATATCTTTTGTAATGTGGAGTGAAGGTGGGTGAAAGTTCCATATTCAATACAAAGATTGGTCATAAGGTGCATGGAAGGATGGTAAATAAATGATCCATCATTGGTTAACATTGAGAAGGTGTTAAATAATGATGCTCTCTTGCCACATCCAATAGGATTTGAGAATACACTAGGGGGGTGCATTGGGATCTTATGAGATTTGGCTAGAATCAGATTTGGAAACTCATTGTCATGATCATCCAGTAAATACTACCCAAAATAGGATTACATTCACATGTTAAAAGGTTTCTGTTACACATGAATGCACAGGAACAAGCATGTGCATTGCCAAAGGGATCATAGTTAATGTTCGTGAGTATGACATGGTTGAGGGTGAAATGTTAGGTGAAAAGGAATTACATGTAAAATCAAAATATGTTGCAGGAACAAACTTGGGTTTGTCATTGACAGGTATGCTAACACATGGGCATAGCACAAGAGGTTTTGGTTCTTTCTCCCTACCATCCGTACACATGGGATCACATTTTACCATTACATCTCTTGCAAAGTGCTTGAGGGACCTTGAAGACCCACACCTTGATATGTATGGTGATTTGCTTTATGAGAGTGGAAGTTCAAGAAACACACTTTCAAATGCATTATTTCAAAACTCTATTTACTCAAAATGTAGAGTGTACAAGGATGCTTTCCTAACTTTAAATGGAAGCTCAAAAAATCAAAATCTTAATTTTAAACCTCTTCCTCCACATTTGTTGTTACAGTTGGGCAATGCAGCTAGTGATAATAAGAATCGTTATGTTTTCATGTTTCTATCACTATTAACTGTACTTGGTGTATTCATCACTATTGAGGTTGGGTTCTTTCTTGTGGGGCACACCCATGAAGACATAGATGCAACCTACAGAAGAATGTCTTCCAACTTGAAAAGTAAAGATATATATTCTTTACCTGAGATGATGGATACATATCGCACAATAAAAGAAAACAGGTGTTTCCACCTAAACTTATTTACAAAGTGTATGACTTCAAAACTTTT
The DNA here is from genome assembly GCA_001517045.1 of Pseudotsuga menziesii. Classification (NCBI taxonomy): domain Eukaryota; kingdom Viridiplantae; phylum Streptophyta; class Pinopsida; order Pinales; family Pinaceae; genus Pseudotsuga; species Pseudotsuga menziesii. The sequence goes on from LPNX011147598.1 coordinate 108,778, forward strand.
CTTAATGGGTACATCAAGGAGGGGAAAAATGCACTAGTTGGACATCTTAATGTCTAGTACTTCCAATTTCTTGTACTCAATGATTTTCCGGTTATGAGGTATAAAGAATCCATCAAAGACATTGAGTGGTCAGAACCAATTGAGTTGTGGAATACGAATGATGAAGGTCGACCTATATTGCCCACAGGGAAGCCATATTTCTTACGTCCCAAATACAATGATGTTTACTTAAAAGAACTAAAGGAATGACTAACATCATACATAAAAATGTGGAAATAGACTATTGGCAATGAGAATTCACCAATTGTTATAGAGGAATGGAATAAAAAACTAAAGTATTGGAAAAGTGTTCTTGATGCATTAGATAGAATCTACAATGACCATACACCCTTGGATGAAAGTGATTCTTCTTCTAATGATTTTTGGCCCAAGACGAGGCAAAATGTTAACGTTGATGGTAATGCACTCCATGCAATATCAAGTATTATGGAGGGGGATTTTGATAATGTGATAGATGATCCGATATATGTTGGACCCAAGTGCAACAAGCAAAAGCAAACATTCGATCCTAGAATTGATGTTGAGAAATGAAAGATGTTGCTTGTTAGATCAGGAAATGAGGATGAAGGAGAGATGATTTGGATGGAAAAAGCTACCTCAGATATCTTCCAGGATGATGACAGCGAGACCCTTCATGTAAAGATTGATTGGTGGCAACCTAGCTCATGGAAATACAAGGGAAATTTTTTAGAACAATATTGGGTACCAAATCATGATGACACATAACTTGGATCTATTCCAATTAATACCATAGTTTGGGCATGGATGCCAAACAAAGAAGATTGCAGGAAGACCAAGATAAATAAATTTGGTGTGCAAGCTATACTTGATCTGCTTGAGCAGATATAAGGAGATTAGGTGGAGATGATCCATGAATGTAATTTTCCTTTTTGAATGACTTTTGGTATACATGAAGAAAATTTTTCAATGTTTGTAGTATCATAAATACTCTTCAAGCTACTTTTTGAGGAATTTTATATTATTTACTGCATATATGAAAATTTCACTTCAAGTTCATTGTTAATTCATTTGATGATACTTTATGCGAATTAGATAACACCATTCAAATTTTAACTTCCCAATTTGTCTTTTAGATCAACACAACATCTCACTATATCAATTGTGCATAATTATATTTATTAATGCATGTACAAAACCCTTACCTTATTTTTTATTATCTTTTGCTCACTCTCTTCAATACCACTTTAAGCTTATCTTCAAGGGGGATTGGATACCTGTGTAGAGTTTTAGTTATCGACGCGTTTCGGACTGCATAGTTGAGTCCATCTTCAGGAGAAAACATATCTCAATTCGTGCAGCTTTTAATTGAGATATGTTTTCTCCGGAAGATGGACTCAACTATGCAGTCCGAAACGCGTCGAGAACTAAAACTCTACACAGGTATCCAATCCCCCTTGAAGATAACTGCAATCCGTGAAAGCCTTAATGAAACCACTTTGAGCTTTTCATTTTGTTCCCCTAATGATTGGTGGAGAGTCCACTTGAAACGTAGGGACATTTCAACACACAATTTAATTCCATAAACTCTCTTTGTCATTATGATTAACCGTGGAAATCTTCATCATCAAGTTGTACTTGATCTGCTTGAGAAAATATAAGGAGATTAGGTGGAGATGATTCATGAATGTAATTTTGCTTTTTGAATGACTAATTAATATACGTGAAGAAAAAGTTGCCAATGTTTGTAGTATATCAAATATTCTCTTCAAGCTACCTTTTGAGGAATTTTATATTATTTGCTACATATATGAAATTTTTGTTTCAAATTCAATGTTAATTCATGTGATGATACTTTATGTGAATGCACCTTAAAACATCTTATAGACTTGCTTTGTGAATAAATGTAAGGAACTTGCAATAAGGTTTGAAGTGAATTTTCCCTATTATTCGTTGTTATAGTTGATATAAATTTAATTGTACTACTATGTTGCATTCAAATTCATAATTATATTTTCTTGTGTAGACTTTAAACTGGTGCCAACTTTGTACTAGTATATTAACTTTTACTCAATAAATATAGTACTAACATTTTGAGTGTGCATGTTTTATCAGTTTGTCATCATTGTGATTGATTTTCTGGATTAAATTGTGTGAATGTTTTTCAGACCAACATTTTGAGTGGACACTCCACCCATGCTTATTACGGGAACCATGAAAAACTCATTGTGGACTGAAAATATTTCACATAACTTAATCTCAAAAATCAATCATTAAGTAGTAACATCATGTTATCTTTAATTCATGTTAGACATTATCGTCAAATACATTGCATCATAAAGACAATTTAATCCATGTGAGATTTAATGCTGATCGTAATGCACTTCATGTAATATAAGTATTATGGATGGATATTTTGATAATGTGACGGATGAACTAGTATATGTTGCACCCAATTGCAACAAGCTAAAGCCAAGATTCAATCCTATGATTGAAGTTGAGAAAGGAAAGATGTTGCTAGTTCGATCATGAACTGAGGATAAAGGAGAGATGATTTGGATGGAAAAAACCACCTCATATATCTTCCCGAAGGATGAAAGTGAGACTCTTCATGTAAATGTTGATTGATGGAAGCCTAATTCAATGAAATACAAGGGAAAATTTTAGAACAATATTGGGTACCAAACCTTGATGACACATGACTTGGATCTATTCTAGTTAACACCATAGTTTGGGCATGGATGCAAAATAAATAAGATTGCAGGAAGACTACGCTAAATAAATGTGGTGTACAAGTTGTAATTGATTTTTTTGACTGAATATAAGGAGATTAGGTGGAGATGATTCATGAATGTAATTTTCTCTTTGAACAAGTTATTAATGTACTAGAAGAAACACTTTTCAATGTTTGTTGTATATCAAATATTCTCTTCAAGCCTTTTTTTGAGGAATTTTATATTATTTACTAATATGAAAATTTTAGTTCAACTTCTATGTTAATTCATGTGATGGTACTTTATGTGAATTAGATAACTCCATTCAATTTTTAACTTTTCAATTTGTTTTTTACATAAAATCAACATGTCACTATATCAAATGTGCATAATTATATTCAATAATCAATCTTAAAACATCTTCTAGACTTCCTCTGTGAATAAATGTAAGGCACTTGGAAGAAGGTTTGAAGTGACTTTTCCCTATTATTTGTTATTATAATTGATATAAATTTGATTGTTCTACTCTGTTGCATTCTAATTAATATTATATTTTCTTCTGTAGAGTTTAAAGTGGTGCGAACTTTGTACTAATGTAATATCTTATACTCAACAAAGACAAAGTAGTAACATTTTCAGAGTGCAGGCTTTCATAGTTTGTCATCATTGTGAATGATTTTTTGGATTAAGTTGTCAGTGAGTTTTTCAAACCAACATTTCAAGTGGGAACTCCATGCATGATCGTCAGGGGAACAATGTAAAATTCATTATGGTTTTAAAAGCTTTCACATAACGTAATCTCTAAAATCAATATCCAAGTATTAACATTTAATGTCAATACTACATAAGTTGATAATAGTCACAACACAATATTAATATGTTGTTAAATAACTTTATATTATGTAAGAAATTTCTTACACAAATTATTAATAATTCACTAGTCAAATATTGATGACTTTTGTTTTAATACGTAAATATAAATATTAATGATAATCAAAGTATATCATTAAATACATTTATAGGTAAATTTTCTCACATAAATATGTTATTCTTAAAATCAACATTCTTCAACTTAGTTTTTTAATACACCACCACCACCACCACCAACAATAATAATAAATTATGTCTCTAATTCATAATTTATTTTAGTCATTACTAAGATAAAACCCATTTTACTCTAAGTCATAAAATATTTTCTCGTCCACTATCAAGTGCTGCCAACTTCCAAAAATAAAACATCATACTCAAAAAAAAGTTAGAATTAGTATGGTAACTCAACCTAGACACATTAGTTAACATAATTTCAATTCAATGAAATTCCAAGATAATAATAGCAACACACATTGATTATTAATTCCATTAAATAAATTTAATAATAATATGTAAAAAATCTTCTACAATCTATTATTCGTGATATAATCATTGATCTTAACTTATATTAGAAAATATAAATATTAGTAATATAAATAAATTATATTTCTATTCTAACTTATAATTGATTTTGATCGTTAAAATAATAAACTTAGCATAGTAACACTTAATATATAATAGTTTTTCTTGTCACTTGTGAAATGTTGCCAGCCTTCTAATATATTACAACATGATACTCAACACATACAAAATTACTTGTTATGTTGAGAATTAAAATTGTTACAATAACAAACACATTTGTATTATGCCATTAAATAGTTTTTAAATGGGTCATTCTAAAGTTGTGCCAACCTTCTACTAGTATAGGAACTCAACACCAACAATGTACTAGTTATCATATCAAATTATAATTCAATTGCTTTATCATAGTAACATATAAAATATTAATGTCATTACATAAACTTAATCAACTTACCATTTAATTCAAACTATAGATAAGATTAATAGAAATTATGTAAGGAATCAAAGTCTAAGAATTTCATCATTTTGAAAGAATTAAAGTCTAAGGCTTTCTTCATTTTGATTTGTGAGAGAGGATCAGAAATGTGTAATCTAGGTGTTAACATAGTCCCTGTCCCCTCATGTTGTAAAGGGTGCTAGCTCAATGGAAGAGCACTTGCATTACAAGTAGGATGATGGTGGTTCGATTCCTCCGTGCCCTAACATAAATTAATAGATGATATAAAATATTAATGATAATATAAAGATTGCAAGATATCTATATTTTCAATATAAATATGCTCTTTTCAATTAAACACATTGTTCAAATACTTCATAAATAAATAATGAACACTTGCAATAATTAGTTCAGTTGGTTTTCCCCCTTTCCTCTTGTATATGAAAAAAAACAAATTGTAATGCAGTAATGCTATTCTAGTTCATAATTGATTTTGATTGTTAAAATAATTAATATTAATAAATAAGGGAGGCTTTACTAACATCAATATAATTAAATAAATTTATAGGTAAGAAATTTCTCGCGTTAATATATTATTCATAAAGTAAACATTCAACAACTTAGTTTTTAATACACTACCACTACCAACAACAACAATAATAAATTATGTTTCTATTTTAACTCATAATTTATTTTAATCATTACAAGGGTAAAACTTAGACTTTAAAGTCATAAAATATTTTCTCATTTTGATTATAAGTGGTGCCAACTTCCAAATATAAAAGAACATACTCAACAAAGAAAAAAAATAATTACTATGACAATTTTTATAATTGTTGTAGTAACAAATACAGTGTTGGTATTATGTCATAAAATAATTTAATCAACTTAACATTTAATACAAACTATAAATAATATTAATAGAAATTATGTAAGGATTCAAAGGCTATGGCTTTCCTCATTTTGAAAGAACTCAATCTAGCAGAAGTTCTAAATTCTAGATCTAACCCATCTAGTTCTAATTGAGACGTAATATTTCCTTTGGTTCTAATTGAGATGTAATATTTTCTTTTGAATGGTTGAATACTAAAGTTTTACTTGAAATAAATAAATAAATATTAATTGATAAAATATCTCATTGGATTAATTCTTCCAAATTTAATGGAATAGTTCTTTGAGTTGATTTTTCTAGATTTAATAGAATATGTATTTAGAGATTTACAAAAAATCTCAATGTGGATGAAGTCCTTGTAATAGAATATTTCCAAATTTAATGAAATATGTGCTTAGTCATCCTTTTCTTATGGTTATGATGTTATGATACTAAATGTTTTAGATATTGTATAACAATTAAAAATCTAACATGGTATCAGAGCTACCATGAAAGAATTCTTTGTGCAGCTGAAACACTGATACAACTACATCTACTAAAGATTAGGGTTTCATGCATGAAAACCCTATAATACAAAAACTAGTCATGTTGGTAATTTTGCTATAATTCGATATTGGAGAGGGCACAGGAGCTTAAAATTTTATACGCCGAATATAAAATATTTATGTACCCTTTTTAAAAGTTTGAACCTCATATTCATTATAATATAGGAGATATGATTCCTCCAACTTTAGGTTCTAGCGTTTCCCATAATTTAGCCTTAAACAGGTGACCTAGGATGAATTGCTATATCTCTGGCTAGGAAGGCCCAAATTAAATATCACAAGATTTTGCAGATCGAGAACATATTGTAGCTTATGTGATAAATGTTTCATACCCTGAAGGTCAAACAATGACATGTGGAAGTCCATACAAGTTCACTATGCTGAAAAGTCCTAAAATAAGTCACCTTGGGAAATGTCACATAAGTACCACCTGGTGAATCCAATTATTTTATAACCTATGGATTTGGAAATAAGACATATCAAGATACCTTAGGACAAAGTTTCAGACCTTGAGGAACCAAAAATTTTGGAGCTATAGCAGAAACAAGATCAGTCAATTATGGAGAAGAAACTAGAGAAAAAATAGGGCTTTATGTTCCGGGCACTTCCCTCCACGAATCAGTTGAATAAGGAGGACCATCAAACTCAACCTAGGAGGGCACATCTTTCTATGTAAGAAGTTTCTCATTTTGTGGACTTCCAATTTTTTACCTAACACTACTGCTAGGGAAAACTAGGGCATCATATATTTTCCAGTTTTGTCCACATTTTTGGGAAAATAAGTATGTTTCTCAGCTTTCCTTAAGTAGTCGCATCTTTATATCCAATTAGATATGAAAAATATCCAAGATTAAAAATCATGGTTTCTCTTTTAAATCCTAGGTCCACCAGAAGTAGTCTTCCAAAAGAGCCTTCACGCAAGCATCAAGTTGAAGCAATCTCACTAGTAAGTTCTATCCTCTCTATTTCCATTTGAGGTTCTCATTTTTATCATGATGTCAAACAATACCAAGATTGAGGACAAGATTTAAATATTCAATGAATAAGCATGGAATTATAGAGTGCCTCTCATACTTGAAGAAGCATGACATGAAGAACTATGTCAAAGAAGAAGTTGCAGATCTAGACAAAGACCTAATCAAAGAAAAGATGAGTATTTCCGTCTCCATTGGATCTCACATGTATCACCCTTGAAGACTCCCAAGGATATGTTCGACGCAATGAACATCTTTTACGAATATGACCTTGAGAACTCAACTCAAGTATGTAAAGGTGAAATGTTAGAAAAACATTCAATGTTACTTCACAAGCAGATCCTAGGTCAAGGAACAATTAGAAGCCATTGAAGACAATGTCAAAACAAGCAAAAGCATAGATTATAACCTTGAATGTTATTCCAAGTTCATTCGAGGGAGTTGTTTTAGAAGGAAGATAAATTATGGAATAATGCACGTAAGAAGAATATTGATTGATGGAAAAACAAGAAGAGATGGATGAATCCTAACAACTCATGCCAAGCATAGAAAGAATAAAGAACATTCCCACAAAGAATAGAAGGACATATCACAACTCAATAGTTTAGTTGTGATAAGAAAGGGTGACTTTGTGAAAGAATGTCCCAAGAAGGAAGAATGGAAAGCTGATATGATCTAGAAGTATCAGTTGATCATACATAATAATGTTTGGAAATGAGTTCGAGACATGCATGGATTTTTTGTAAAGACTTCCAAGTAGATCTACAAGATCAAGTATACAGTAGATTGAAGTATCAAAATATGCAAAACGAGGTTCATGGTTTCTATCAGAAAGAGAGAGTCGGTTATAGAAAGAAACTTCCCTAGGGGATAGACACGCCTCTTCAGTGGAGGATATTACACTAGACAGTTGGTGTAATCAAAGTAGAAAAATAGAATGAGAAACCCATATGGTTTGAGACTCTCTATAGAGAACCACCTATGCATAGAAGGATTTGTACAAGCTCAGTAGGCACCCGTTGTTAGAATTTCATCATTAAGCTAGCATTATATTAGGATATTTACTGAAAGAATAAAAAGCACAACAATCAAACATAAGAGACAATGAACACAGTGTTTATCCTCGGGGAAACCATAAATGGTGAAAACCCTGCAACTTCCTCAGAGATAGAATCAACACCAAAATAGAAAAGCCCCAAAATAGTAAGTGATCTCTTGACAGCAGTAACCTTCTTCTTGTCTAGCCCTAGTGTCTTTTCCTTCCTCAACTATGTGCTACACTATTAGAATTTCATCATTAAGATAGCATTATATTAGGATCCTTACTGAGAGAATAACAAGCACAACAATCAAACAGAAGAGACAATAAACACAGTGTTTATCCTTGGGGAAACCATAAATGGTGAAAACCCCACAACTTCCTCAAAGATAGAATCAACACCAAAATAGAAAATCCCCAAAACAGTAAGTGATATCCTGACAGCAGTAACCTTCTTCTTGTCTAGCCCCATTGTCTTCTCCTTCCTCAACTATTCACTACACTTGAGTGTGTATGAGTTGTGTGATAAATAGAGACTCCAGTTCTCTATTTATACTAATCCCGACATGACTAAAACCCTACCAGGGTCGAACTCTACTAGGAAATTCTAATAACCCTAGTGCCCCAGAACTGCCGGGACTTTAACCCTTAGACAATAGGAGGGTTACCCACAAAGACTTGACATGACTTGTTTACATGATAGACCTTCCTGATAGGAACATTGGGGCATGACATAACTCAAGTACATCCCAGAATAAACATCGGGTTACAATATATAAGAAATACAAGTGAAATACATTCCGAAGTTACATATACATCAACACTCCCTCTTAACTAGGAAGGTATTCTTTCGACACAATTTTCAGCACAATTCTTCTTCTCTGTATCTTCTGGATCATCATCGATTCCTCATCATCTTCAAGTCTTCTTTATCTTCAAGTCATATTCATCTTTAAGACATCTTCATCTTTAATTCATCTTCATCATCGGATTTGGATCATCACTAGATCTGGGTCATCATGGGACATCATCACTAGATCTGGATCATCATTCGATTTGGATCATCATTGGGAATCATCACTGGATCTAGATCATTTCTATTGGATCATCATCACTCGATCTGGATCATCACTGGGCATCATCACAGGTGGTATCTCTTGATTCTTCTCATCATAGGAACCTCTATAGAGCCAGTCCTTTTTCATACTGGATGTATCATCTCAGAGCTAGTCCTTTTTCATACTAGATGAGGCATCACAGAGCTGGTCCTTTTTCATACCAGACGAGGCATCACAGAGCTGGTCCTTTTTCATACCAGTTGTGGCAGCTACTTAGAGCTAGTCCTTTTTCATAATAGATGAGGCATCATAGAGCTGGTCCTTTTTCATACCAAATGAGGCATCACAGAGATGGTCCTTTTTCATACTAGATGTGGCAGCTACTCAGAGCTAGTCCTTTTTCATACTAGATGACCCTTCTTAGAGCTAGTCCTTTTTCATACCAGATGAGGCATCACAGAGCTGGTCCTTTTTTATACTAGATGTGGCAACTACTCAGAGCTAGTCCTTTTTCATACTAGATGAGCCTCCATAGATCCAACCCTTTTTCATGTTGTATGTGCCATCTACATAGAGCTAGTCCTTTTTCATACTAGATGTGTCTTCACAGAGCCAGCCCTTTTTCATGCTGGATGTGCCATCTACAAAGAGCTAGTCCCTTTTCATACTAGATGTGTCTTCACAGAGCCAGCCCTTTTTCATGCTAGATGTGGCATCCACATATACCTAACAATGGAAGGAACCAATCCTCTCACCATGTCGTAGCTCTTACATCCAACCATGGAAGGAACCAATCCTCTCACCATGTCAGAATGGCACAGCACTTACATCTGATCATGGAAGGAACCAATCCTCTCACCATGTCAGAAGGGCCCAGTACGGACACATCACTTCCTCTTGGGAGGAATCTCGATCTGGAGAACACTAAGCTTATCCCTAAAGTACTCAAACTTCACCCTAGTCAATGGCTTATTCAACACATCAACTATCTGTTCGTCCATCGCAACATACTGGAGCTTCACTGCCCCTCTTTGCACAATATCCCTGATATAGTGATACTTGATCTCGATATGCTTCAACTTGTCATGGAATACTGGATTCTTTGACAACTTTACACAACTTTGGTTGTCACATTATATACAAGTAGCATCTAACTGGAGATCAAATAGATCAGACAGTAGCTTTCTCAGCCATACTGCCTCACAACTAGTTGAATAGGCCGCAACATACTCTGCTTCAGCTGTACTCAGTGCCGCATAGGATTGCTTCCTACTAAACCATGAGATCACACCTGATCCCATACTGAAGCAACACCCTGAAGTGCTCTTCCTATCGATGGCACTACCTTCCCAATCTGAATCAACATAACCCTCCAGGTTAATCCTTTGATCAACCTTATACTTGATCCCATAATCAATCGTACCCTTTAGGTACCTTAGAATATGCTTTGTAGCAGTCAAGTGAACATGTCTCGGATCCATCAAGTATTGGCTCAAGGTGTTCACATCAAAGCAAATATCTGGTCTCATGTTTGTCAGGTACATCAAGGACCCAATCATCTGACGATACATCGTGGCATCAACTATCTCTAATGAAGAATCACTCAATAGCTTCAGGTTTGATGCCATAGGTGTGGTTAATGCCTTGCAATCCATCATCCAAAATCTCTTCAAGATCTCTACTGCGTACTTTCCTTGTCCAAGAAATATTCCATCTATAGTCTGCCACACCTCCATACCTAGGAAATAATGCATCATTCACAAGTCCTTCATCTCAAACTCAGTAGCAAGCTTTCTCTTCATATCAGCAATCAACCCATCCATACCTGTCACAAACAGATCATCTACATATAGTAGAAGTATCACCAGGTTGCCATCTTCCACCTTGTAGTAAAGGTTGGAATCTACTTTACTCTTGGTAAAGACCAAACTGGATAGAAAGCTATCAATTCTGTCGTACCATGTCCTGGGTGCCTGTTTCAAACCATATAGGGATTTCTTCAGTCTACACACATGAGACTCCTTGTCATGTGTCTCAAAACTGAGTGGTTGCTTTACAGACACTTCCTCTTCTACTACACCATTCAAGAAAGCAGTCTTGACATCCATTTGGCATATCTTCCATTTCATCACTGCAGCTAGAGCAAGTACCGATCTGATGGAAGTGTATCTGGCTACAGGTGCAAAGGTTTCTTCATAGTCTGTTCCTCCTTTCTGAGAGAAACCCCGAGCCACAAATATTGCCTTATACTTTTCAATGCTACCATCTGCTGCATGCTTGATCTTGTAGATCCATTTTGAAGTTACAGCTGACTTCCATTCTGGTCTTGCAACAACATCCCAAACATCATTCTTCATGATCGATCGATACTCTTCAATCATCTCATCATTCCATTCTTTTCGTTCTACCGCTTCTCCATATTTGGAAGGTTCTTTATCAATGAATTCACATAGTAAAGCTACATAACTGGAACAGGATCTTGTCCTCTTTCTTTATTTAAGATTCTCTTCTGGAACCCCATATCTTTCCGCACCATGGATAATCTCTTGTACCCAAGCAGGTTTCCTCTTGTGAGGATTCTTCTCCTGTGGTGGATCTACAGGTCTTTGTGGTTCTTCAAATTCTTTATCTTCTTCTTGAGTTTCTTCATTCATGATTGTATCATGAATTATGGGAGCTTCTGCTTCTTCAGGTTCTTTAGCAGGTTTCTTTCTGGATTTGATGTAGGCTGAATCTTCATCAAATGTTACATCCCTGCTGATGTCAATCTTTTTGAACCCTGGGAAGTATATTCTGTAAGCCTTCGAGATTTCAGAGTATCCCACAAATATACCCTTCTTTCTTGAAGGATCTAATTTTTTTCTCTTCTCTTTTGGAATGTGTATGTTACAGGACAGCCAAATATTCTGAGATGGCTGACTTCTAGTTTCTTGCCGGAGAAGACTTCTTCAGGAGTCTTGTTCTTGAGTACTCTGTGTGGAGTACGGTTCTAGACATACATTGTCGTTCTAGCTGCTTCTTCCCAAAGATGCATAGGAAGATCTTGATCATGAAGCATAGCTCTTGTGGCTTCCATGATAGTTCTATTCTTCCTCTCTGCAACCCCATTCTGTTGTGGATTGTAAGGAGTGGACAACTCCCTCTTAATTTCTAAGTCCTTACATAGTTCCATGAACTCATTTGAAGTGAATTCTCTGCCATTGTCTGATCAAAAAGTCTTGATCTTCTTTTCAGTCTAGTTCTCAATTAAGGCTTTGAATTCCTTGAACTTGCTAAACACTTCATCTTTATTCTTCATGAAGTAAATCCATATCTTCCTAGAAAAGTCATCAATAAAAGAAACATAGTACACATACCCACTTAGTGAGTTTGATGACATTGGTCCACATACATTGGAGTGGATGATTTCCAAGATTCCTTTTGCTTTGCTCTCGCTTCTTGGAAATGTCTTCTTTGTGTTCTTTCCTTTCACACATCCTCTGCAGACCCCTTCATGTTTTGCTTGAATTTTTGGAAGACCTTCAACAGCTTTGCTTCCAAGTGGTAGTGCTCTTTAATGTACATGTGCAAGCCTTCTATGCCAAAGTTCATTTGGTTCTATTGTGTCACGAACCAAAGCTTGATCTGGTTGGCCCTTCAACTTGTATAGACCTCCTTCTTTTTCTCCAATCACAATTGCATCGTCAAAAGTATTTCCCTTTGGCCACATAAGAACTTGGCCATCTACAAAAGCAACCCTCATTCCTTTTGCATCCAATGAAGATATGGAGAGGAGGTTCTTCTTTAGTCATAGAACAAATAATACATTCTTCATCTTCAAAGACTTTCGAGAGTCTAGTTTATAGAAGGATTCACCACTGCCTTTTATTGGATACTAGTAGTCATCCCCAAGTTTCACCTTGTGAGGTGACTCATGTTCATATAGATTCACAAATGATTCTTTGAATCCCATCATGTGCTTGGAAGCACCACTATCTATAAGCCAATCATTGCTTCCATGTGAAACAGTTCCCATGAGAGCAAATATTAGAACATATTCATCCTCACTTGAAGAGTCATCACTCTCTTGTCTAATTCTCTTTGTGGAAGGTTCATCATCCTCTGCAGCATGGGCATGATGTCTTCTTTTGTTTCCTTTCTTCCTTAGATTTCTTTTGTTATGGCATAATTTGGATATGTGACCTTTCTCATCATATGTGTAACATATAATAATATTTAGATCTTTTCTAGAGTGTGAGATCTTACCTTTGGAGTGATAATTGCTCCTCATGTTTTTCTTGGAGTGGACTGTGAGAGCTTGATCTTCACTACCCATCTTCTCTTCTCAAGTTGCTATCCGAGCTTCTTCTTGAGAACATTCTTCCCATAGTCTGCTGAACTTGACTAACTTCTTTCTGGCACAGATTCCTTGAATGAAGGAGTCCCATGATCTAGGGAGACCATTCAAGGTGGTCATCACAATCTCTACATTTTCCACTTCTTCATCTACTGCTTCTAGCTACTCCTTGATCTGAGAAACCCTTGTAAAGTAAGACTGAATAGTCTCATCATTATGGATCTTCACATTTTTCAATTGGTTTCTCAAAGTCATTTCCCTTCAAACAATTTGGTTAGGGCATCAAACATAGCTTTAGGTGTCTTGTGGGAGGACACCTATGGTATGAGATGATCCTTGATAGAATAAACAATGATTCTCTTTTCCATAACCAAATTCTTCTTATGCAAGGCCTTAGCCTCATCTCCCTCTGGAACTGGAACCTCCTCATTGATATAGGAGTCCAACTTATTCTCTTCCAGGACCAGGGAGATCCTATACTTCCAAGATCGGAAGTTATCAGCTCCCTCAATATTTTCATCAAGATTGGTCTGATGAGAAATATTAAACTGAGAACCTCAAATGGAAATACAAAAGATTTATATCTTACCAGGTCAAGATGTCGGATCTGGATTTGGAGCTGAAATCCTGCAGTGTTGGTTCAGTAGAAAATTAGGGTTTTGCTTTTTCGGAGATCTGTCCATCCAAATGCCTTGAAATTTTTCCCTAACTTTGATTTTGGGGAGGAGATCAATATAGGGCTGGGCTCACTGAAAAATTCCTCTTCTGTGAAAATCCCTAATTTTCGGCAGCACTATTGGGTCCAAAATTGAAAAACCTCAGAATTGGATTCTGCTTTGACAGAAAGATGCGCCCTAAGGAGGAGAGTTATTCCACCTTATTTTTACTGAAAATATGTGGAGGAAGATCCACAAACTAGAAATCCCTAGTTCTTGTAGCTACACAGTTTCTTCTTCCCAGGTTAGCTCTGATACCATGTTAGAATTTAATCATTAAGCTAGCATTATATTAGGATCTTTACTGAGAGAATAAAAAACACATCAAGCAAACACAAGAGATAATGAAAACAGTGTTTATCCTTGGGGAAACCATAAATGGTGAAAACCTCGCAACTTCCTCAGAGATAGAATCAGCATCAAAATAGAAAATCCCCAAAACAATAAGTGATCTCCTGACAGCAGTAACCTTCTTCTTGTCTAGCCCCGGTGTCTTCTCCTTCCTCAACTATGTGCTACACTTGAGTGTGTATAAGTTGTGTGATAAATAAAGACTCTAGTTCTCTATTTATACTAATACCGACATGAATAAAACCCTACCAGGGCCGACCTCTACTAGGAGAGTCTAATAACCCTAGTTCCTCGGAACTGCGGGGATTTTAACCCTTAGACAATAGGAGGGTTACCCACAATGACTTAACATGACTTGTTTACATGATAGACCTTCCCGATAGGAACATCAGGGCATGACATAACTCAAGTACATCCCAGAATCAACATCAGGTTACAATATATAAGAAATACAAGTGAAATACATTCCGAAGTTACATATACATCAACACCCGTGGGATAGCACATACAGTTACATGAGGAGCTTGAGGATCAACTAGAGTGATGGAGATCCCAACCTTTGCTACAAGGTTGAATATATAATATTATAAAGGACGAGAAGCTCATAGATGGGCACAAGATAAAACTTACAACAAAGTTTGAGATGGAGGATCTTGATATCTAATGACCTCGACAGGTGACATAAATGGATACAAAGAAGACTAGTGGCAGAGGAGGCTACCTGTCACTCCAATGTCTTAATGAAGATGCAGAATGGTACTCCACCTCAAAGGGAGTGACTACGGTAGATCTCAAAGTTCGAGAATATTGACATGATTCTTTGGATTATAGGTATGCTGAAATCTAGAGGACATTTTCCTCATCCAAGTAAAATATGCAGAGAAAATGGTGTGGTACCTAAAGGGTACTGAAAAGATATGATTGATTTGGTAGTGCTATGAATAGAAAGATTAGTCCAACATATTGCATAAATAAGAGTGTTTATCTCAGTGAAACCAAGGATGAACATATTTCAGCTGAGTAGAAAACAAGTAAAGATTCATCAAGTAATGAGGAATATGATCCAGAAGAATTATACCAATGAAGATGAATATTATACTCTTATCCATTTAATCATTGGATAATAAGGGATGCACTGGTAAGACACACAAACACATGTGATCTGTGGCATAAGAATACTTTCTCAGTATTTGCGATCATGATCAAGATAGGAACAGGTCCTTAGAATCAAACGATGAAGTTAAACACATTGGCATAGATTCTAGTAATTCAAGAAGACAAAGATCAAAATGGAGTCTACCAAAAAATAAAAAAGATAAGTATTTGAATTGTCATTTCTTATATATCTAGTTGTTCAATATGTGTACATAGATATGTTTCTAGATTCAAGAAATGTATTATGCATATTAGAATATTTGTAGTTTACTACTAATATGGAGGTGATGGGTAAGTGGCTTATGTTGTTGTACAACATTCTATTGCTACTTATCTAGAATGAAACATCCTTGCTGACATAATGTCCTGGAAAGATGAAATACATCTAGAGAGTTACCACATGTATACAAGATATAGATGATTCTCGCATTAGCGGAAATAGTTGCATGATTATATGACATATATCTTTATGCATAAGAATTTGTCATTATGAATATGGTACATAATGTTTCTAATGATACAACTGTATTTGACTTGTAGGAAGGATTGTATGAAATCAGCTACAAGAGAAGAGATGATGAAGTTGTGGATGGATGATACCGTTGTGGATGTACAAGAGAAGAATGATGCAGTTACATATGCACAAAAGAAGAATGATGCAAGTTGTGAATGTACGATACAGTTGCAAATGTACATGAGAATAATGATGCAGTTACATATGCACAAAATAAGAATGATGCAAGTTGTGAATGTAAGATGTAGTTGCGGATGTACAAGAAGAGAATGTTAAAGAACAAGTTTTAGAAGGGAGTTGTAAATCTCAAGTATGTTCCTATAGAGGAACAAGTAGAAAATGTGTTTACTAAGCCTCTGTTTCGTGTAAAGTTTGAATACTTTCAAGACAAGATTGGTGTAGTCTGAAAGGACCTCTCTCAAAAGATGGAGTGACGGTAAATGGAAGAAGGATGCAGTGGTGGTAGCTCAATCTAGAGTAGGGTAAGTCTGGCTAGGGTTGCTGGCCCAAAAGGGTTAGTAATTCAGACAAAGCCTATTAATACTAGGGGGATTATCATGTCTATCTAGATCAGTTTAACCCAAGTGGGTTTTTAATCTAGGATAAGGCTTGTTGGTCCCCGGGAAGAACCATCTTTCTAACCAGGCTTGTTGGCGTGAAAGGGTTAGTTAGTTAGAAAAAAATTTGGATGGATCTACTAGAGAACTCACCATGATGCCACTCCAAGATAGTTAGCAGGAAAGAAGTGGTTAGTATGTCTAGCTATACTTGTTTGGAGTGAAAGGGTGAGTATTAATCCAACCAAGGCTTGTCGACCCAAAAGGGTTAGCAAGTCAGGAAGCATGTTCTTGTAAGTGGTTTCAGTATTGTTATACTAATGATTACTGAGATGTTTGCTTTAGTATTGTTATACTAATGATTGTTGAGATGTTTGATTCAGTATTGTTATACTAATGATTGTCAAGATGTTTGCTTCAGTATTGTTATACTAATGATTGTTGAGATGTTTGCTTCAGTATTGTTATACTAATGATTGTTGAGATGTTTGCTTCAGTATTGTTATACTGATAATTGTTGAGATGATTGCAGAGATAGTTTCAGAATTTTTATACTGATGATTGTTGAGATGATCATTGCTGAGATAGTTTCAATGTTCCTATACTAATGTAGCAGGTTCATTATTTTCATATTGATGTTGTTGAGATAGTTTCAGTATTTCGACACTGATATGACAGATTCCATATTTTCATACTGATATTGATGTGGAAAGTTCAATATTTTCATATTGATATTGATGTGGCAAGATCAATATTTTCATACAGATGTTGATGTGGCAAATTTAGTATTTTTCATATTGATATTGATGTGGCAAGATTAGTATTTTCATACTGATGTTGATATGGTAAGTACAGTATTTTCATACTGATGTTGATGTGGCAAGTTCAATATTTCTATACTGATGTTGATAAGGAAGTTTCGGTATTTCTATATTGATGATGATGAGGTAGTTTTAGTATTTCTATACTGATGTTGATAAGATAGTTTTAGTATTTCTATACTAATGATGGTGAGGTAATTTTAGTATTTCTATACTGATATTGATGATGATGTTACTTCATCATTTGTATGTTGATGTTGATGATGTGGTTGTGGTTCCAACACCCTGTGTTGATAATGTTGATGTGGTTGAAGTCACAACACTTTGTGATGATGATGATGTTGTTGTTTCAACATTTTTATGTTGTTTATGATGATGATGTTCCAACATCTCTATGATGATAATGTAGATGATGATATATAATTTACTAATGATGTTGATTTAGCACTAACATGCTAATGATGTTGTTGTTGTTTCATTATTTACATACTAATGATGCAGATGCTGATGTTTCAGTATTTATATACTAATGATGCAGATAATTATGTTTAGTATTTACATATTGATGATGCAGATAATGATGTTTCAGTATTTACATACTGATGTTGCAGATGATGTTTCAGTATTCACGTACTGATGTTGAAGAAGAAGATTCAATATTCACATACTGTTGTGGCAGAAGAAGATTCACTATTCACATACTGATGTTACAAAAGAAGGTTTAGAAGATGATTCAGTGTTCACATACTGATGTGGCAAAAGATGATTTAGTATTCACATACTGATGTTACAGAATAAGGTTCAAAATTCAGAAGATGATTTAGTATTCATATACTAATGTGATAGAAGATGATTTAGTATCCACATATTAATATTGCAGAAGATGATTCAGTATCCACATACTGATATTGTAGAAGATGATAAAATATCCAGAAGATGATCCAATAATCACATAAGATGATTTAGTATTCACATACTAATGTTGTAGAAGATGATCCAGTATTCTCATATTGAGATTTATGATGAAGATGCATGACTTTGTTCCAAAACTTCCTATGACGTATAGAGATTCACCAATCAGTTGTACAGTTGTGATGATCGTTGTTGTTGATGTAGAATACCTTCCTGGTTAAGAGGGAGTGTTAAAGTATTGTAACTTTGGAAGATATTCTATTGTACTTTTGTTGTATTTTCCTTCAGAGATGTTATCCCTCCATTCAAATATGTCCTTGATGCAAGTGTCCATGTAAAATTCATGAGGTAAACCCTTTGTTGTACGTCGGGGCAATAGTACCCACAAAAGTAATGTATAAATTTATTTTGAGTCTCCCTAGGTAGGTTAGCCCTAATTAGGGAACCTAGATGACCTAGTTCGTTAGTTGAGTCACTCACCTAATGAATATAAATAAGTGATGCGCCTCTGTCATTAACACACACCTTACACTCAAGTATTGCACTGGAGAGAGAGAGAGAGAAAGGAGTCTACTGTGGAATATGAACAACTACTCTTGTTTCTAGGGTTTTACACTATACTTGGTTGAAATCTATACTAAGGAAGTTTTGCGGGGTTTTATCCCTTATGGTTTCCCCGAGGAAAATCTTTGTTTTTACTTCTGTTGTTGTACTTGTCTTTCTTTAAGTGATCTTTTTCTTATGGTTATGATGTTATGATACTAAATTTTTTAAATCTTTTATAACCATTAAAATTATAACAATCACTGATGCTCATCTCTGCTACTCATCTCTACTGCTCATCACTGCTTGCTCATATTTATTGTTCATCATTGCTACTCATCACTCGTGCTCATCTTTGCTGCTTATCACTGTTGCTTATCTCTGCTGCTCATCACTATTGGTCATTCTTTTCTTCTCATTGATAATTCTTGTCAAGCTATTCAATCAGCTCATGTACACATCATTGTACACCTCATCATACACAATTACTAATTAAGTAATTTTCTCTACTTTCACTGAACATAAGGCATGCATCATTGTGCATCATCATCATAGCTATGCATCATCGTCATAGGGTATGCATCCTTATCATAAAATATAAAGCATCATCATCTCAATGTGCATCGTTTATGCATCATCATCGTTAAGTATACATCATAGTGCATAGGAGAGCATCATCACACTATGGTATGCATGTACATCATATTGTATAGGAGTGCATCAACATCATAGAGTGTACATCATTATCACATGCGTTATCATCATAAAGTGTATAATATCATAGCATAAAGGTATGCAACATCATCATCGTATCCTCTATAATGACTCCAAATATATATACCAATATCGAGGTTCACTTACTAAGATCAAAGATGACCTCTATCCATGAGAGAACTGTGTCATCACAACAGAAACCCAAAAGAAAGAACCATACCTTTTTGAATATCACAAGATGAAGAATAAATAGAAAAACCAAAATAAAAGCTATATCCTGTCACCACATACCTCTCGTAACAAGCTTTCCAATGAGCCAATAATTTTGTAATTATGATTCTGTATGAGAAAGTTATGCCAATTTTAGTGAAGATGCCCAAAAATTTCTCCTCCACAAAGTTTTGCACTTTTCTCCAAGAGTTGCAAAAATACTTAGAGAATTGATGATGAACAAATGAAATGTTTGATACTCTATTTATATAGGTTTTGGAGGAAAGTTATAACCTCAAACTGGGCTAACATGCAATTTAAAATTACAAATAATTAAATTTTCTTTTGTATGGTCGGCTTACCCAAAAAGGTGGGGTGTGCCAACTTAAAAAAGTCATATCTCTTCAACCGTAAGCAGTTAGAATATGCTCCACATATCAACAGAAATGGATTGACGAGGAATATATCTCTATTATGGGTTTATTTTAAAATTCTTGGTATAATACCCTTAAATTATTCATTAAGTTTGGGACGTCAAAGACCCCACACATGAGGGTGCCAAAGACCATACCACCAACTACAAGAGTTTCAAAGTATTCTTCAACATTTCAAGGAAATTCAATGGGATCTACCTCCATCTGCATCCCAATAGACATATAACCACAAAGAGGACCATACATCACCATCAACAATCTACCAAGTGTGTGGGTTCACGACCCAAGGTGCCACATGTAAGGGTTTCAAGGAAATTTTCAAAGATATAATATAATATTTAAACAATATACTTTCCATGAACTTCAATCCTATCACATAGGATTCCATAGCCAAGTGATGAGGGAATCATGACCAAATATTTCATCCTATTAAAGGCTCCAACAATCATGGGCTTACAAATCACCATATATATGGATTCCAAGACCCAAATCATTTCCAAATGCACCATCAATGATCATATAGTGTCCAAGGGCCATCATGCCACCATTTATGTGGGTGCCAAACCTTCTCATTCATAATGACTATCTACAAGGGTTTTATGAACCTGACAAGGGCTACACGGGCATCAATATCTTCATCAAGTCATTAATGACCACATCATCACCTTTAAGGACCATTAAGCCATAAAATTTGGGTCCAAGGGCTTCTTCATCAAGAAAGGAAATTCATAGGATTTTTCAACCACCTCAACCACACCAAGATACCTCCAAGGGTCAATATTCATCATGACATCACCTGTGGGGTTGCTATACCTTCTCCTAGGGTACTATGACACCATCAGAGAATGATTGACGACAGAATGGGTCATTAATGCTTCTACAACCCATCTAGGGCTTCACCATCATCCAAAAAGGATTTAACACCATCTCCAGGGTCTTCAACACCATAAGCAGGGTCTTTAACATATTCAATAAGGTGGTGGCTACAAGATCCAGCCTTGTGGGTATAGGGACCTTGTCAACTAGGTACAATGTGCTTCAAGGCACAAACCCACTCTGTAAGGGGTCCAAGGAATTGCAAGTGAGACTTGGTGGCATCAATGGCAACCTGTGGGGCCACTGCAAGTCCATGTTGGCATCAATGACAATTTGATTAACAACCATTTCAAACTAAGTAAGGAAATGTGTCCCAAGACATAGGAAGAGATAAAATACATTTCCAAGATTCCTTATTCATCAACAATTGACAGCTTGATCTATGCCATGGTGTGCACAAGACCAGATATTGCATTTGCAGTGGTAGTTTTGAGTAGTTATATGAACAATCCAAAAAAGAGGATTGGAAGGAAGTATAGTGGATTCTCAAGTATTTGAGAGGTACCACTTCTCACGCCTTATGTTTTGGAGGTTCTAACACTATTCTACAGGGAAATGTTAACACAGATATGGCAGGTGATAAAGACAACATGATGAGGACATCGAAATACTGTAGGTGTAACAATGATAAGTTGGATTTATAAACTATAAAAGGTTGTTTCACCTTCAACAAAAGAAGCAGAGTATGTTGCTGCTACAGAGGTCACTAAAGAGATAATTTAGCTACAGAGGTTCATGGAGGAAATGAGTAATAAGCAGGAAAATAAAAAGTTATATAGTGACATCTAGAGTGCCATTCATCTTACAAAGAAATCAACCTTCAATTCTAAGACTAAACATATAGAGATAAAGTACCATTTCATACGATCTGATATGGAAGATGAATTGTTGAAGTTGGAAAAGATACACACTAGCCTGAATCATGCAGACATGCTAGACAAAGGTAGTAACAAGAGAGAAACTGAGTTCCTTCTCAATTTTCACTATCCTTTCAAGCGTGAAGTTGAAGATGAGAAATTTTCTAGGTCCAAGGTTCAAAGCATAGTACAGAAAGTGCAACAACGGTGGAGTTGTTGTGATAAGTATCCAAATGGGAGATTGTTGGTTGTGGAGCTTGATATTATTATTTAAATATGTTATTGTTTTGTCTTTTTTGTACCTCATTTTTACTATACACTTGGCCTACTAGGGGGTCCGAGGGGACATCGGTCCCCTGTGAAGGTTTGGGGGGCAATGAGCCCCCATATGAGTGTTCAAGGGTAGCACCCATGAGAAATGGGGTTCGGGGGAGAATTCCCCAAAAGAAATTTTATGGGATGTTTGTTGTCCAACCGTTTATGGGCCCATGGTATTGGGTGACCCATAATATTTTCCCATGGTAATTCCCCTATAAAAGAAAGCATTGTTATACAACTATGTATTGTATTGTTGGATTGTAAAACAATATATGTGATTGTGTGAGAGAGACAATGAGGAAGTGCAGTGAATTCGCTGCAAGTTGTATCCATTCATTTTGATGGAATATATAGCAATAAAAGGACTAGCAATTTCTGTGTGGGCATAGCCCATCTTGGGTGAAACACGTAATTTTGGTGTCTCTCTTGTAATTTGTTAATGTTTTTTTATATTTGCATATTGTTTATTGTTATTTCTCTATGCTCCAATATCCAAGGCATAATTCGATCTATGCTCCAATACCCAAGGCATAAGTTGAGTATGTAAAGTTTGGCAAGTCATAAGTCGATCTATACTCCAATCTCCAAGACATAATTCGAGTATGTGAAGTTTGGCTTCTTGGTGCGGGCTTGAAATGTTTTTCCTTGCTCCGAAACACTTTTTAAACTCTCAATTTCCAAGCACAACATGTAAAGCTTGACACTATGGATTTAAGAAGGTTATTAAGGTTCAAGTAAATATAGTCCAAGGGAAGGACTCCACGAACAGATAAACACCTAACCTTCTCTTTTTTAACACAATTACCAAGGCTAGTTACAACCATCGTTGATCTTTTCAAATCCACATTCAAGATTTAACTATGGAATTTGAATTTGGAAAGACCCTTCAACCAAATCAAGGTCGTTCCAAGAAACCAAATATATGGCGCATATGGAATCTGGAAATTGTGACTTAGGTTTTGTTTACAGTTGTGAAATTTACAAAAAAAGGGTTGTTTCTTTTCTTTTTTCCCTTAATGATTTTCCACTCAGTGAACCAAGCTCACCTACGCTAGTAACCAAAGTTTCAAACTTTTAACATCATTTTTGGATGGATAGAAGCCATATCTAAAGAAATCATTAACCTCTGCAAACTGGATCCTTCTCTTCCAAGCCATGACACAATTCTAGAACCTCGGATCCCTGAGGACACTCATTTTTGGAAATATTAAGCAGTAGTCATAGTTAGTTTGAACTCATAAAAGGCTATATATATTGTCTAAGACTTATGAACAAAATAAATATATTCAAACAAGAGAAACAATAGTTGATTGCATATTCGAATAAACACAACCTATAGAAAGTAAGGTATCCCACTAGCATAATCTAGTTGTTGTTTTAACTTACACAAAGGCTAAAAATTACACATCGATATTTAAAGAAATACACCGAGAAGCATAAAAAACTTTCCTGTTTGATCTATCAAATCGATGTGTTTTTTTAACATGCAGAGTGCAAATACTCTATTTTTATTCTTTTGTTTTTCTCTTCATCAACCTCTCTCCCCCAAAAGGAAAAAAAATACAAAACTCCCTAGATCCTAAAATATAGGATCAATTAACTAACAACGACTTCACTAATTGTCTAACTGACAAATACAAATAGTTTTATTAAAAGTTAAACTAAAAGATAAATTAAATCTTAAATGTAGGAAACAAATCCCCTAAGGTACGCTAAGTACAACAAACCGTCAATTTGAAATGGACCGATTCCCTTGCATCACTACTCCCAAACTCCAAGTCATAAGTTGAGATATACTCCAAGATCCAATTCATAAGTCGAGTATGTAACTGATTTAGATCTTGGGGTATGAGACTTGATATGCTTGAATGTTGAAAAGGAGGAGATTAAAGCTGAAAATTTGTTAACAATTGATCCATATAGTTACATAGAGAAGCGTAAAGTAAATATACTACTTTGATCCACCCTCTTTGAGCCTCACCTCTCAAACTATACTAAGAAAGACACTCAAAACCAATAACCCAACAATAAATCAATAGAATAAGAGATAGAGATGGGATGTAGAAATAATAGCTTCTTTTACTGAGAATGCATAAACCATTTATATAATATCATTACAATTTTATTTGAAGCCATACCATGGAACAAAACCACGGACTACCAAATACCATGGACAATGTGCCTTGCATCCATACCATGCAACAAAAGCATGGGCTAAAAAATACCATGGATGGAAGAGGGTGTCCCATCCATTTAATGTGTTTATGATGAATGGAATAGGGTGGCCTCTCCATTTAATTATTTTTTGACTTATACATCTAAATTTAGACCATATTCCCCCTAAAATTCGGATCATTCTCCCCCCCTTAGAAAATGATGGTCCCCATCATTTTATGCTAAGAAAAGAGACCCATGATTGCAATGTTCCCGTTGCCAATGAAGATAAGTGTTTTGTGAGGTTAAACCATAGCCGTGGTTTTTGTGTAGTTGAACTATAACCGTGACCATGGGTTTTGTGTGGTTGACCTATAACCGTGACCATGGTTTTTTTTTGTTGATCTATAACCATGGGTTTTGTGTGGTTGACCCATAACCATGGGTTTTGTGTGGACAACCCATAACCGTGATTACAGTACATAACTATGGGTTTTGTGTGGTTGACCCATAACCATAACTGTGGGTTTTTTGTGGTTGACCCTTAACCATGGGTTTTTTGTGGTTGACCCATAACCACAGTCATGGGTTTTTTGTGGTTAAACCATAACTATGATTACAATACAAAATTGTGGGTTTTATGTGGTTGAACCATAACCATGATTACATAACCATGGGTTTTATGTGGTTGACTCATAACCATGGGTTTTGTGTGGTTAACCCATAACCATGATTACAATAGGATTTAATAAGAGTCCAAAAATTGAAAAATTCATGATCTTTGGCACAATTGATGTCTTGTTGCAAATCCATTCATAGCTTATGGTGTAGAAGATGAAATTGAATTTTGTTGAATGCCCATTTGAGATATCGAAGAAAAATTTCCATCCATATAACACAATTTCTATGTGGTGACCCAACAAATGATAAAATGTTTGATGAATCTTAGGGGGACATGCATGCACTATTTTTGTAGACACTGTGTTGCTTCAATTGATGATATCTCTCAAACCAGAAATCCAAATGAAAAACCATGAAATTCTCATTTTAGATGAGGAAAATAGATTTTCAATGAACTATAGTGGAGGCTCTATAACGTACTATAGATACTATGACACATACTTGAAGTTGATGTATGTGTGTTCGCACTATGTACGGATGTGTGATGCTTCAAAGAAGTATATCTCACAAACCAGGAAGTAAAATGAAAAACCATGAATAACCATTTTAGATGACAAAATTACCTTTCCAATGAGATATGGTAGATATTATAATACATTCTAAGGAGTCTGTGAAACCTGTTCAAATTTTTTGTACATACGATCGCACTGTGTACTAACATGTGTTGCTTCAAACAATCATATCTCACAAACTAGGAATCAAAATGAAAAACTATGAAATACCCATTTTAGATGGAGGAAAAAAATTTCAAATGAGATATGGTATGCCCATTGAATCATATTGTATAGATCAAAACATCTCTCTAAATTTTGTAGTAGTGAGCCATCCTCCACAAAGTGACAAGTGTAGGTTTCTATGGGTTTGTAGAGCAACATGAGTTGTTGTATAGATTATGGAACCTATAGATACAAAATAAAAAATAGTGTATGTACCAACAAATAGACTCCAAGAGTTCCAAAAGGAGGTTTGAGTTCCTGCAGATATTTGAACCTGAACTATGTTTAAACCCTTATTTTGATGGAATGGTTACCTACTCTGATACCACTATCAGTGACTGAGCAAAAATATGAAAGTAATCGAATTTAGAAATTTAATCCCTAATAACAATGCATATAAATCTCATCAATATTCCAAAGACATAAATCAAACCATAGAACTCAAGATATACCCTAGGAAAACCCTCCACTGATTCGAAGGATAAAAACTGAGCAAACAATCTTAGTGTATGATTGATAATTGGAAGAGAATGATTAAAACACAATAGAAGATTTCCTTTTCCAAGAGAACAAGAGAGTAAAGATCAAATGGAACACTGTGATGATATTTCCTAGTGCATAACACTTTAATAACAAGTCAAATTAGGTCATATAATGAAGGTAGTGAATATTGCATGCTT
>LPNX011147598.1:136103-184292 GCA_001517045.1 Pseudotsuga menziesii
CACTTTTAATGGCGTTTATAAACCCCCTCATAGACACCTATAGGGGTGGTTCCAAACCCCCCATAAAGTACTTATTAAAAACGTTTGGGGTAATTGCAAACCCCCCTTGTAGGTACCTATGAGGGAAGTTTCAAACCCCCCTCATGTGTAACTATGGAGGCGATTCGAAACCCCATCTAAAACTCTTTACAAACCTTGGGGGAGGTTATAAACCCCCCTCGTAGGTACCTAAGGAGGAGGTTCAACACCCCCCCCCCCAAAAAAAAAACTATTTACAAACCTTTGGGGATGGTTATAAATCCCCCTCATAGCTACCTATGGAGGTGGTTCGAAACCCCACCTAAAACTCTTTAAAAGCCTTTGGGGACAGTTATGAACCCCCCTCATATAAACTTACAAGGGGGGTTTAAACCCCCCTCGTTGTAACATACAAGGGAAATTTTGAACCCCCCTTGTAGCCATAATAAATCATAATAAAATATATTTTATTTAAAAAATCACTATTACAATATCATTAGGGCACGAAGGAATCAAACCTTCAACCTCCTGCTTGTAAAGTAAGCACTCTACCATTGAGCTAGAACCCTTTAAGAATTGGGGAAAGGGGAAATATTAACACCAAGATTGCATCATTTGTAATTCTAAGAGCCATTAAATATTCCATATAGCCCATGAAGATTTAGATGTTACTCAATAGCACAATATGTTGATATAAGTCTTGGAATACTTGAAGAGAGAAGGTTGTGTTGTGTCAGTTAGAACATTCAAAATCATATTTAATCTCCGCAGGGAGGCTAATTTAGCAATGTGGGCATGAGAATTAATAGACCATATGAAATATTTCAATTGCAGGCTAGATACACCTATCTACAACTCTCTTATCCATCTTCTCACTAAAGCACAGTGTATGGATATGGCAGAGGTAATGCTAAAGAGGATGTCTGAATGGGGTATTTCTCCTTATATTATTACTTACAATACACTTATAAAGGGATTTTGTGATTTGGATCAGATAGAGGATGTTCATAGGCTTATGGATGAGATGACAGAGCATGTTTGTACTCCGAATGTAGTCACATATACTATTCTATAAATGGTTCTTGCAAGGCTAGAATCCTAGAGAAGGCTTTAGAGATTTTAAACAAGATGCTAGAGAAACAATGTGCCCCTAATAATTGTGACATATACAACATTGATTCATAGTTTTTGTGAAGTAGGTAGAATCAAGGATTTGGAGGTTTTGGATAAAGCGATTACATGTGGTTGTTCTCCAAACAAAGTTACATACATTATGCTCAACAAATGCCTTTTTTAACAGGAAAAAAATTATGCATATGAAATTATGGATAAAATGATTGAGGAAGGAAATCTTTCAAAGGATCAAAGTCAACTTGTTTGCAATTTCCCTTCTTAGATCCAATAATATAGAAAAATATGAAAAACTATTAAGTAACATGCTTGAAAGTGGCATTAAGTCAAATGGCCTAGCATTCAATACATTGATAAAGGGGTTGTGCTTCGTGGAAAGGTTTTTTGATGCCTTAAGTTGGAACCATGTCATGGAAAAGATGGGTTGTTCTCTTGATATTTATTCTTGCTCCATTCTTTTACATGGGCTATGCAACAATGGCTATGTGAATGAAGCTGAAAAGGTGTTGCAGAGCATGGTTGATAAGGGAATTATGGTTGACACTTCCATATTTGATGTTGGCATTGGATGCCTTAAAAAAATGGGAAAATATGAGGAATCATTAAATCCCTCAAGCAAATTGAAATGTCAAGTATCTGCTCTTTAGTCATCACTACTTCAAAGTAGGTTTATTCAAGGTCTAAGAGATGGAGTGAAACAATTTTTTTGGGTTCAAATCTGTAGGAAGAACCACTAGACACAAATTCCATTGCGTTTAAGTAGTTAAGAAAAAGCTGATAGAATGTCAATGATGAAGTTGAAGAATTGGTGAGGTTAGACATCGGATTTATCCTTTCAAATAGATAATGTGCATTACTTCTAATTCACAGGGAATTTGGAAATGAAGTTGCAATGAAAGAAAAAACATGTTTATACCAATCTGCAAAGTTGGCAATAGATTATGGATTTTCATTAATGGCATCACTTCATTTTCTACTTGAAAAATGAAAGTAATAGTTTCCAAATTGATGCACATAGTGCATGGTGAGTAGGGCGGCATACCATTCTAGTCTTGCTTAACAGAATCTGTACCTTGCTACCAATGTTTCCAGATGGCAGGATGAAGGTAAAGATGATTTAGTGAACTCCAAGAACTGCCAAAGTTTGCAACTATAAAGTATATTTGTGTTCAATCAAAGAGCTGGATGTTATCTACAACTTAAACCAATCACCTTTCTAGCTTAGGTATGTCATGGAAAACTTCATAAGAGTTTCACTTCCGAATATTGAATGTATCCAGGACCCTGCTTTTCCAATTTAATATCTTTTGCTGACAAGTTTTGTGGTTTTCTTGTCTAAAATCCAATTGAAGACAATTCTTAATCTATAATAAACAAATGTATTGCTTTGAATCTTTGTTTTATTATTTCCAGAGTGCTTAGATTTCCTTATAGAGATATAAATGGAATGAATTGTTGGTTAGTAACCAACCTTTGTGCTCTATTTCGCAATGACCATAAATTTGAAATGTAGTGAGCAACTGCCACACTCCCATTGTTCCATTTGGAAATAAGAATTTATTCCTTTAAGTAATGCTTAGTTATAAAAAATCAATTTGTTTATGTTGACTTCTTTTCAGACTGAGATGAGATGGGAAAAAATTGCCTAGACATTGTGATTTTGTATAATGTAAACTGTGCATGCCATTTTGAGCATGGTTGATAAGGGAGCATGTAGATAATGTCCTAACCCTAATAATATGGTACACTAATAATCTTGTAAGACACCAAAGAACAACATTAAAAAGAATGGAAAAAATCTTACCATTTTCTTACCTGGATAGTGGATGCAGCAAATTATCTAAATTACAAAAATAAATCCATCACCTCAAAACAATGGATGACCACAAAGAATTCCTGATGTAATTTGGAAATTCAAATTCAAACAACACGTAAAGTTATGAATGATCATCTCCCTATTCTTGTTTACTGTTTTCCATGCAAGCATGCCATGGGAGAGGGTAAGCCTCTGAAAAGGGAGAAAACACAGTAAGAGAATTATTCTAAATATTTGGCCACTTTTCTATTAAGTAAAGCAATAGTCTCAAAGTCTAGAGTTCAACACATTAGCTTGTATCCTTATACTAAGCATTGCACAATACAACCGAATACAGAAGTTGGGTTGCAACCCTGGAGTCCAATATACAAAACCACTCCCCACTCTAGGAAAACCAAGAACCATAAAAAATATTGAGTCTGACTGCAAAGATAAAATCCCCCTTGATACAACATGGTGCATAAATATTTGTAGCACAAATAATGACTACATGAATCAACACACACAGAGGCAAACAAGCCAACCAAAATATCAAGGATATAAAGGGATACAAACCAAAAGGTTGTTGAGTAGCATTTTTTTCTTCTTCTAAGCATCTAATAGTATTTCCTAGACCACCCATGATGCAAAAACAAGAACAAAATTTTTCGTCTACAATACCATTCTTCCTGTGAGAGACCATTTGTATAATGAACAATGTCCAATGGTGAAAACTATGCACCTTCAACAACTTAGAATGCAGTTCTATTCATTCTTGAAGTGTCAGGTGGACAACTAGAAAAAAGTGCTGACAATTTTGAGCACCAATGTCTCTATTGGCAGTGTCATAGCTAAATTGTTAAGTACATCCCTTTTCAACTACTTATATCATAACCCCCAGATCAAACAATACATATAGAGGTGTAATATAATTCCTTGGATTTGACATCATGTCTATACATCTGTTGACCTATTTTAGAAACAATCTCGCAACATCAAAGATATGCTCAATACTGACAAGGAAATAGGGAAAAATCAATAACACAACTTCCACCTATATAACCCAAGTATAATGGAAGTAATCATTTTATCTTAAGATCAAATCAAGTTAAGTCACAAAAAATATCCGTCTCCTAGATTTTTTGGTTTAGATCCAGTTAAGGCCTCCAGCGGGAAGGTATTGAGGCTTCTAGAACTGTATCAAAATCACGTGGATTAGAATCCATGACTGGAATCACTATTAACTTCAACACTTTTCAACATAGTGACGAACTCCCCATGGACTAAAGATTCTTCTTTCAATGTATAGTATATTTATGATCCTGTCAAGGTTTCTAATAAGAGGGTATTACAACTTTCAATTTTCAAAAGCTTTCAAAATACCACAAGCCTAAGAGTTAAGCCATAACTAGCATGGAAAGATTCAACAAATGTTGGAACAATGAATCAATCATGTAATGGAGTTCCTATGATAGATGACTGAAGAAAAAACAAAATTTCTCCTTTCTAGTATATCTTTGAAGGAAATGAGAAACCATGTTTCCTTCCAAAAACTTGAACGAAAAGTGAACCTCTTTCCAATAATTCAGTCACCAGACATGCAACTTAAGTTCACCTCAAGGCTCAAACATCCAACAAATTCGAGTCCTTTTACCATCCAAAATAAATCCAAAAGTCAATGCAGAAAATTGTCAGCTTTCATGTCATACCAAACAACTCACATCAACAAATGTGACAAGCCACCTTGTTTCTCCAGCTAGATAAATTTTCAAAAGGTATTAAGACATACAAATCAATTCAGTCCCTAGAAAAATTAATTCATAAACTTTCATTGATTATTCATTCTTTTTGGGTGTTTCATAAACTGTTAAGGCAATTTCCTTGCAAAGCCAGATTTTGGATACAAAGAAAAACTGCAAACACACTACCTCAAAAGGAAAGGAAGGATTTGAATATTATTTAAATTTAGCTTAAATGTCAAAGAAGGTTCACACAAATGAGCAATGAGATTTTTTTATTTCTACAGAGTGCAAATATTTTTTGTAATTTCTGATGTTATCCCTTGCTACTAACATTACTAGATCCCATACCATTACATAGATGAAGATTTAAAACCAAAATTGAAAGAAAAATACAATAATCGATGTACAAACATCAAAAGATTCTGATGTATGAAGCCAATATTTTAGACCCTTTAATGCAGCCTACAAAGAGAGGAAAAGAAAATCCAACCATGATACAAATCATCAACTATGAAAGAAATGTATATATGAATAACCCTAAACAGTAGAATATTATTACAAAGTTGAAGGAATAAATACATTACCATAGGAAATTAATAAGTATACTCAAGTACTGAATGGATCAAATGGTCAAGTCATAAGATTCAAGACTCAAGCAAAAAGTTGTGAAGAGTCCTTAGGATTCCCATTTCTATCATCACCACCATCTCAAGTTATTCTTAGTTGTCTGCCCAAAATATATCTCTCCCAACAAAAATGGCATATATAAAGAAAATAGCGCACGCTAAGATATTGCATGTTTGTAAACAATGGCACATATTGTACAAGGTTCTTCCTTTCTTTAATGGGCTATTCTTTTGTTGAGGCCTGGAAATTCGCAGGCAACAACAGCAAGGGATTTTCCCTAGTCAGTGTTCCCAACTAGCCCGTGACTGTTTGGTATGGGGAATCCGTCCGGTTTGCGGTTCGACTACCGTAGGTCAAAGTAACAAAAAACAAAGGTTTTACCGGTTGCGGCCCGGTCCACCGTGTATTTTTTGTATTTTTTGACTTAAGTATGATATGCAAGTGCCTAATTAAAAATGCAGGGTGATAAAGATGCAAAGAGTAGTCACAATGTGATGCACAGGTTCTTACCTCTCGTCTTAGAACTCACAAGCATCCAAATCATGCAAGAAACTAGATACTAACTAAACTATCTCTAGAGAGCTGGATTAATTCATGAGTAATGCAATACTGTTCATGTGTTATGGCAAATCACAGATAGTTGTTCTTATAACCAAACATATAAACATGAATAAAAGTATACATGATAAGATAGCTCATCAGCAGTTAAAAACCCCCATTACTCATGGTGGAAGACATCATAAAATATACTGAAAAACATTCAAACAAGAACATAGGTTCAGGAAGTTAGAACGCCCTCACAGTTAATGAGACACAACTGAAAACGAAATAGTTCACATTCAACATTGCTCATTTAATCACATTGATACATTCCACATAACACTTCCTCCGACAGGCTAAATTTGTAGTCTTTGGTTGTAAAACGAAATAGTTCCTCTTACAAGCATTAAGTTACAAGTTTTTCTAGGGAAAAAACCCCTATAAGTTCTAACTTTCACATATTTAAGCTAAAACAGTTAACCCCTAGGCTTCCCACAAGCGTGCGACCTTTCAGTTCCCCAAATGCTTCATATCCCTCTATCTTTTCTATATGCACTCATGAACCATTTGTTAACTGATCGGTTTTTAGGTCTGCGCCTTTGTAGCTACTGCTTTTGTCTTCTAATCCACTTGTCCTCCTTGCGATCCTGCTAGTTTCGGGTCTACCTTCACCAAACCACCCATCTCCCTTTGTGCCGCCGTAGTTTGACCAATCTCCAGAAACCACCTGCAATCAAACGATGTACATCATTCATCGGGATTGCATTCAAATCATATCAACTAAAATGGCTAAGCATTATGAGAGGCCATGTACAACGTTATTGCCACAAGGCTTAACAAATGTCGGCACCACTACTTCGTCTACCTATGGGTTCGAAGGAAAACACCCATGACAGGAAACGAGAACTCATCGGATGCTCAGAGGGCTGGCATCGGAAGCTAAAAGCCCTGCCCCAGCCGCAACGGCGGAAGAGAAAGAGGTTACGGACATGCGACTGGAGGGCGGGAAAATTCCCAATTAGGAATCGGAAGGACATTGACATCGGAAGCCGAAAGCTTTGCATAGCCGCAACGGCGGAAGAGAAAATAATACGGACCCGCGACTAAAGGCAAACTTGCATTGGCGGTCGGAGCAATTTACACTTCAGGTGCTTAACTGCTTTGGGAGCCGCAACGGCGGAAGACGAAAGGACAACGGCCTCCAATCGAACATAATTTTGATGCCTGATATTAAAAAAATTAAGTGTTTCGGACAACTCTTAAAATTTAACAATGGTCACGAGCCTATTTCACCTTCGAAACAGTGGTTTCTTCAAGGAGCAAAATCTGATTCATCCATGACTAGCAAACCAAGCTCACATCTACGACCCACCAAAATCTCAAACAAAGACAACTTTTGAAATAGGCCAAGAGTCAATTTTCAGAAATCACCAAAAACTAGAGCATGACCAAGGATTCACGGATCCAAACGATTAAAAACAACTCTAAATCATGAGGAGGGGGCCCAAATTTAAGAAATTTGGGGAAAACAATTGCTGCCGCAACAATTGGTGATTACCTAGTGAACCTAGACCTCTGGACAATTTCTTCCTTGAGTAACAGACTGTTTGATAATAAAACCACCATGTTGAATTCTTCTAGATATATGGATTTCCCAACGGAAATATATGTACTTTTAAACATTGAGGGTAGTCCAATTTAGGAAAATGGAAACCAAGATTTCAAAGTCAAGATAACTCTTTCGAGGCCAGGAGTATGAGTTTCATGTTTACCTCTGTCTTTGGGTAGCCTCCAGCTTGGACACCACAGGATTGTAACATCTGGTAAACAGAAATATTCATTTGTTCCTCATTCCCATGCCATTTTGCACTTTTTTGTGCTTTTGGACTTTTGTCCTTTGAGTCTTCCTCATGCCTTTCTTTCTGAATTTTTATTCAGGCTCCTCTATCCATAGTGTCCTTTTGTGTGAGAGATGTATTTAATTTTCAGCTCACGGACGGAGAGGAACTTTTGGCAATTTTATACTCATATGATTTAGTACTTTGTTTTGATATACATTGCTTCCTTAGGAGTTTTGACTCTTTTAAGCCTTTTGGCTTTCAATTCTTGGCATGGGATCATTTATATATAATATACTGTTTACCCTGCTTCCTTTCCATGGGTATTTTGCTGTCACCCCGTAGGACATTTTTTAAGTGTGAGAGGGATGGAGCCTCGAAATAGTATTCCAGACCCTTTAATCTTGAGTTACTTTACAGGGATTAAGCAGGACTTCAATGCGTTCATAGCCATTTAGGAAAACTACTAAACTAGAAGAAATTCCATCAGACAAAACCATAATACACAGTCTTATAATCAAGGATTTTAGTCAGTCCAGAATTCTAATGCTCTCCATGCAACCAAAGCTTGCTTCTTTTTATTAAAGTCAAACAGAAAATTTAAACTAAAACCAAACTAAACTTCATGACTCAAAGACTCAAAAAGACGACCAAACCAGATTATTTATATACAAGACAGCAGAACTCAAACGGAACTCAGGAAAAATAAGGCTTGAGAACCAAACCATTCACTGGTAAGTTCTCTTCCCTCCCCTAGAGATCTTGCAACTTATAAGTAGAAGGGCCAATATTTGCTGCAATCTGAAAAGGGCCTACCCACAACTGCTGGAATTTAGTATGCTTTCCTTTCTCATCATGGGGGTGATCCCATTTGAGAACTAAATCTCCTACCTCAAAATATTTTGTTCCTGCCTTATGTTTTCCGAACCATCTCTTTATCACCTCTTGCTGTTGCTTAAAGCGTTCTTTGGCTTTAGATTGAGCTTCTTCTGCTTTCAGGAGATTATAGATCCTTATTTGCAAAACTTCATCATCCGATCCTCTAGACTCTTGAGCTATCATGGAAGAAGGTAGCATGATAAAGGGAATTTGGTTGCGCTGAGTGCCAACTCCTCTGGTTCTCTATTACAATCTTTTTTAAAATTCTAATCAGATTTTTGTTAGAGGATTCAGCCAGGCCATTTCCTTGTGGATAGTAATTAGTAGAATAATGCAATTTTATTCCTTTATCGTGAGCAAAAGCAGTTAATTTAATTGATGAAAAGTATTTAGCATTATCAAAGACTAACAAAACTAGAACTCCAAACCTGGTCATGATATGATCTTGTAGGAAACTGATGACCACGTCTTCATTTATCTTGTGCAGCGGGACAGCTTCGACCCAGCGAGTGAAATAATCGGTCGCGGTCAGAATGTACTTGTGTTGTAGGGAGGAATTCAGTTTTATTTCTCCAATAATATCCAACCCCCATTGCTCAAACGACTCAGTGATCGTCACAGGCTTTAGGGGTGCTGCTGCTTTAGGTTGTCTCCCACTACATCTTTGGCAAATATCGCACTTCCTGACATGTGTGAGTGCATATTTGAAGAGCGTAGGCCAATAGTAACCAGCTCTGAGGATTTTGTGAGCTGTAGTATCTCCTGAATAATGTCCCCCAGTAGGCCCGTCATGCAAATCTGTCATTACTTTATTCCCATCTTCTTTCTCTAAGCATCTAAGAAGAACTCCGTCATAATTTTTTCTGAATAATACTCCTTCAACAATTTGATAGGCAGCTGATTTAAGACACAACGCTCTTCTTTGCTTAGAATTCCAATGTTCTAGAAACAGTCCTGCCTACAAGTAATGCACAAGGTCCCTATACCAAGAATCGGGAGCTGTGAACAAAGGGCATACATCCATCAAATGTAGTTCGGCCTCGTCTTCCCAGGCGTGTTCGTTATTGTTCCCATTTTCTGTCATCAGTTTGCACAGTCCCTGCCCTTTAACTATATAAGCTGGCTTAAATTCGAGGTTGTACTCTTGAAGAGTTGTTACCCAATTTCCTCTTCTTTCTCCTAACTCCTTCTGTACAAAAAGGGACCTTACAGCTGGGTATGGTACGATCACCTTGGTTCGATTTTTTAATATATAAGGCCTGAATTGTTTCACTGCTTTGAATACTGCATAAGCTTGTTTATCAATGGCTGGGTAATTTAATTCAGCCCCTTGCAGACTAGTGCTCATGAAAGATATTGGGAATTCATCCCCCCCATCTTCCTTTTGGGTAAGCACAGCTTCCAGTGAATCATCGGATGCAAAGGTATACAGAATAAAGTCTTTGTCGAAATCTGGGCTTTTCAGGGAGGGTGCGTGTGCAACAGCAGTCTTGATTTTGCCGAAGGCATTCTTTTCAATCTCAGTCCATTTGAATTGTGCATTTTGATTCACCATTTGCTGCAGAGGCTTGACAATCTGAGCGAAATCAGGCACAAATCTTCGCACAAAGTTAGTTGTTCCCATAAATGATTGCATCCCTTTTTTATTATGGGGCAAGGGAATCTGTTCAATGGTCTTGATCCTTTCTAGATCAATAGAAATTCCCTTCTTTGAAACTATGTGACCAAGTAACTTACCCTCCGTGACAGCAAACACACATTTTTTGGGATTGAGTGAGATGCCATATTTCCGACAGCGTTCACAAATCTGCCTTAGATGGAATGCGTGTTCTCCTCTCCTTTTTAAGAATATTGTAATATCATCGAGGTATATCACCACACTACGTCCAATCAAACCACGGAAAGCTATGTCCATAGCCCTCTGGAATGTGGCTCCAGCGTTTATAAGCCCGAAGGGCATTCTTTTGTACGCGAAAGTTCCCCATTTGGTCCTGAATGTTGTCTTCAACCTGTCTTCTTCAGCTACTAACACTTGATTGTAGCCCGAGAATCCGTCTAATAAAGAAAATAGTTCAGACCCTGATACCATTTGTAGCAGTTGCTCCATGGGTGGGACATGATAGTTATCTTTGTCTGAAGCATGGTTTAAATTTCTGAAATCCATGCATAGCCTGATCTCTCCAGATTTTTTCCTTACCGATACCAGATTTGAGACCCATTCTGAGTGTCTGACCTTAAAAATAATTCTGGCATCCAATAATTTCTTAACTTCACTCTGAATCAGCGGTTCCAATTTTGGATGCATTTTTCTTAAAGGCTGCTGATACGGTTTGACACCAGCTCTAATGGGAATAACATGCTTGATGATGCTGGTGTCATATGTTTTCAAATCTTCGTATGTCCAAGCGAACACATATTTATATTGTTTGAACAGACTGACGAACTTATCTCTTTCTGCTGGTGAACAACATTTGTCGAGATTCACGTATTTGGGATTCATCTTAGTCCCTAAATTTATCAGTTCGAACTGTAGAGTTGAGGTGTGAGTCTTCACGTTTGCTGGTCTTCTGAACTTTTCATTGAGATCGAACATTCTTTCTAAGGTTCTGACTCCTCTTGGGATGAAATTATCATATTTCATCTCGGCCAGATGTTCTTCATCATCTATAATCGCCCCTTTAAATACCTCATCATTTGTTAAGCATTCTATTATCTACTGATCATCGTCGAACACTCGCAGGTTGGTGATCATATCAGGGACCGAGGGCCTGAAAAGCAATTCAACGGAGCATCGATTATTAGTAGGCACAAGTCTAGCAGCGGATGTGGCCAACAAGTCAGCTGCTACATTTTTAAGTCTAGGAATTGAAACAATATTAAATGCGTTAAAACATTTGAGCGGATCCCATACCTCATTTTGATAAGCTTTCAAGTGAGGGGACACACAATGTATTTGGTTCCGGATCTGTTTAACAATTATTTCAGAATCTCCAAAAACTTTGAGATTACTTACCTTTAATTCAATTGCTTTCCTCAAACCTTGCACCAATGCTTCATACTCGGCCGTATTATTCATACATTCAAACTCTAATCTACAGGAAAGGAAATGTTTATTATTCTTGGGGTCGATTAGGACATAGTCGGCCCCTGACCCCTCTAACGTCTTAGAGCCATCAAAAAGAAAAGTCCAAAAATCGCTAACTACTGCATGAGAATCTATTCCTACCGCTAAGTTTACTATGTTACAGTCGATTTCATCAGCCTATGAAAATTGAAGGAGATCAGGCTGGGTGTCTAATGTGTTGCTGGCTTCTTCTACTTGGTAATTTCCTGGTTCCAACTCAATAAAATAATTTCCCAACCCAGAATCCACTGGTTCATTCTTCTCCTCAAGTTGAGTAACGTTGTATTTCATGTGAGGCTCCCTCAAAATCTTAATTTGATTCGGACTTCCTTTATACGGCAGCCATAGATGTGACCAATCAGAAGCAAAATATCCATTTAGTTTGGCCGACCAATCTTTGCTCAGGACAAGACCATACGCGTCTGGTATATCAGCCACCACAATATTAATGACTTGGCACACTTTATCATTTGATGCCAAATGGACTAGGACATCCTCCATCTCACCAATTACCTTTACATCCATCCTGTCCAACTGAACGACCCTCCACGTGGATGGATTAGGCTGCCCATTTATCTTTTTACAGACTAATATTGGCATGACGTTAACCGACGCCCCTGAGTCTACCAGGCAATTATGTACATTGTGATTAAAAATTTCGAAAGTGATGAGGAAAGGTGGATGTTTGCTTTTAGACTTACCTCCACTGCTAGTTTCTCCGATTTCTTCTTCCTCTTTAGGCCGATTGTCAGCGGGCAGCCTCTCATTCGATGCTTCAAACGCTTTCAATAATCTTTCTTTTTGCTGCGGGACTTTACACATTTCAAATAGGGAAACGTTTTCCTTTATCTTCTTTATGTCTTCCACAATGTCGTAATCCATCTGCGGTTCAATGGGATGTGGTTTATCAGCATTCATTTTTTTCTCATTGGGCTTAGCCAGCATATCATTCTGCTTAGGATCTTGGCTGGTAATGGTGAATTCAGAAATTTTATCAGCTGCGGAATTATTTTGAAATTTCTTAACATTTTTTCTGCAGCCTTTTGACCTTTGGGAGTATGAGACTGTCTTCTTTAATCGACCCTTGGCTCCTTGTTGTTACATTGGTTTCCATGACGTCCTTGTAGCCCTGATTCTTTTCTTCTTCAGCATCAAATAACGAAATAGAATTCCACAAAACCATAGTTTCCTCTTCTTGTTCCTTCGTTGAAGTGGTACTCTCTTTTCTTTCTTCATCTCCATCCTCTGTTAATTTAGAGTCCAACAGTTGATTCATAACCAACGTTACCGAGTTTATCCATTGAGGACAATTCTTTTCAGAGTGTGGTTGTTGATGGAAAGTGAAAAAATTGTCCATGCCTACCTCTGTTAAATTCATAGATGCAAAATTGTGTGGAGGAGGTTGGGACTGATTGTTATCCTCTCTTTTCTTGTAATAGGGTTTGTAGAACTTTTGAGTCTCCTTCTCTTTCTCCAAGTCTATGATTTTGTTAGAAAGCTTCTGCATCATTTTTTCCATACTCTCAAACTCTGGTGATTTATCTTCCTTGGGCTTAGTAAACAATAAGGCTTTCCTTCCCACACCTTTCTCTCCTGACTGTTCGAGATAATATTCGATACTTTCTCTTTCAGCATCCACTATTTCTGCCTCTTCATATCTTTCTGCCAAAGTAGGCTTGGCTCTTATTTTGGCAAACATGGCTAGCTCAGGGCCTAAAGCTGAGGTATAATATTCAATTAGGACCTTGTCTGAAGGTTTTTCACCTTCAGAAAAATTCTTGAGGTATGCTGCAAATCTTTGAGTAAAGCTGTGCACCTTCTCCTTTCTCTCTTTCTTCAAGGCGCATAGTCCTTTCATGAGGGTTGCATGAGTCTTTTGAGTCGCATACTTGCTTCTGAAAATTCTCTCGAAGGTATCCCAATCAGGGATAGAGTTTGCAGGAAACCCAAAATACCATGATGCTGCAGCTCCTTTAAGGGTGTGCAGAAAAAGTCTGCAAACCACATCCTCATGCTCCCCCACCCTTAACCCTTCTATGGCCAAGTAAAAACTTTGCAGGTGGTCATCTGCTAGTATCTTCTCACTTGGGTCGAATTTGGGCAGCATCTTCTCAAAGGCTTGAGGTAAATCATGTAACGGAGGTGTTAGATTTAAACGTGATCTGGCTCTCCAGGCAGGTGGTGGATTCGGTCGGTTTGGGGGTGGATTGGCGTTAATGCCTGCCATGAGTCTGGGTGGAGAGTGAGGAGGTGAGCAAACAGGAGTGTGAGCAGGAGAACTGTGAGGAGTATCTGGGCCTTCTTGATTCAAAGGCAGTACAACTTCCTGTAAGGCTGTTTCCACAAGTTCTTCCCAATCCCCAACCAGCACTGAGTCTTCCACTATAGGACGATCTTTCCTTTTATACTCTCTTCTGGGTAATTCAAGGATGATTGGCAATCCTCCAATGTTCTTTACATATGCCCTGGTGTGTCTTCTCAGATCATTAACCACTTCGTTGTCAACAGAATAAAGATGTTCTCTACTCATTTCTTCTGGAATTGGATTATGAATCCCACTGCTTTTAGAACTGTTACCGGTGAAATAATCTCGGGAAAACGGGTTTCCTTGGCCATCCATGCACTAGCGGCCCTCCTTCTAGCACCAGAAAATTGTTGAGGCCTGGAAATTCACAGGCAACAACAGCAAGGGATTCTCCCCAGTTAGCATTCCCAACTAGCCCGTGACTGTTTGGTATGGGGAATCCGTCCGGTTTGCAGTCCGGCTACCGTAGGTCAAAGTAACAAAAAACAAAGGTTTTACCGGTTGCGGCCCGGTCCACCGTGTATTTTTGTATTTTTTGACTTAAGTATGATATGCAAGTGCCTAATTAAAAATGCAGGGTGATAAAGATGCAAAGAGTAGTCACAATGTGATGCCTAGGTTCTTACCTCTCGTCCTAGAACTCACAAGCATCCAAATCATGCAAGAAACTAGATACTAACTAAACTATCTCTAGAAAGCTGGATTAATTCATGAGTAATGCAATACTGTTCATGTGTTATGGCAAATCACAAATAGCTGTTCTTATAACCAAACATATAAACATGAATAAAAGTATACATGATAAGATAGCTCATCAGCAGTTAAAAACCCCCATTACTCATGGTGGAAGACATCATAAAATATACTGAAAAACATTCAAACAAGAACATAGGTTCAGGAAGTTAGAACACCCTCACAGTTAATCAGACACAGCTGAAAATGAAATAGTTCAAATTCAACATTGCTCATTTAATCACATTGATACATTCCACATAACACTTCCTCCAACAGGCTAAATTTGCAGTCTTTGGTTGTAAAACGAAATAGTTCCTCTTACAAGCATTAAGTTACAAGTTTTTCCAAGGAAAAAGCCCCTGTAAGTTCTAACTTTCACATATTTAAGTTAAAACAATTGACCCCTGGGCTGCCCACAAGCGTGCGACCTTTCAGTTCCCCAAACGCTTCATATCCCTCTATCTTTTCTGTATGCACTCATGAACCATTTGTTAACTGATCGGTTTTTAGGTCTGTGCCTTTGTAGCTACTGCTTTTGTCTTCTACTCCACTTGTCCTCCTTGCGATCCTGCTGGTTTCGAGTCTACCTTCACCAAACCGCCCATCTCCCTTTGCGCCGCCGTAGTTTGACCAATCTCTGGAAACCACCTGCAATCAAACGACGTACATCATTAATCGGGATTGCATTCAAATCATATCAACTAAAATGGCTAAGCATTAAGAGAGGCCATGTACAACGTTATTGCCACAAGGCTTAACAAACGCCGGCACCACTACTTCGTCTACCTATGGGTTCGAAGGAAAACACCCACGACAGGAAACAAGAACTCATCGGACGCTCAGAGTGCTGGCATCGGAAGCTAAAAGCCCTGCCCCAGCCGCAACAACGGAAGAGAAAGAGGTTACGGACATGCGACCAGAGGGCGGGAAAATTCCCAATCGGGAATCGGAAGGACATTGGCATCGGAAGCTGAAAGCTTTGCACAGCCGCAACAGCGGAAGAGAAAATACTACGGACCCGTGACTAAAGGCAGACTCGCATCAGTGGTCAGAGCAATTTACACTTCGGGTGCTTAACTGCTTTGGGAACCGTAACGACAGAAGACGAAAGGACAACGGCCTCCGATCGAACATAATTTTGACGCCCGATATAAAAAAAATTAAGTGTTTCGGACAACTCTTAAAATTTAACAATGGTCACGAGCCTGTTTCACCTTCGAAACAGCGGTTTCTTCAAGGAGCAAAATCTGATTCATCCACAACTAGCAAACCAAGCTCACATCTACGACCCACCAAAATCTCAAACAAAGACAACTTTTGAAACAAGCCGAGAGTCAATTTTCAGAAATCACCAAAAACTAGAGCATGACCAAGGATTCACGGATCCAAACGATTAAAAACAACTCTAAATCATGAGGAGGGGGGCAAAATTTAAGAAATTTGGGGAAAACAGTTGCGGCCGCAACACCTTCAAAATATATGGTCAAAACAATGAAGGGAAAGAAAAAAAACACCATACACATAAACAAGATTATGTTTCTTCACATTATGTGAGTCCCAAAATTGTTGTTTGTAAAAAATGATAATGTGCTTTTGGTGCGTATTTGCCATAAAATTGTGAACCAAAGTTGTGGTTGAGCTCATATTTCACATAAAACTGTCTGCTTTGATTGGAAAATCTAGTCCTACACACCTCTTTTCCCTCCCCACGAGATCAGAAGAGCATGGAACAAGCCACTCATTATTTATTTCTCCACAATTTACATTATACAATAGTTGTAGGTCACAAAAGCCAATGGTATTCTCTGTTCTTTATAGACTTTGTATGTTACTATAGTTATGGTTCCAATTTGGTTGGAAACTAAGTTAGCTTGTTTGTGTTTGTGTTTGAATTTGTGACAGTGGAATTTGAAAAAAAATTGCTTTGGCAAAAATATTTGATAAAATACAACATTGAGTTTGAGAATTAAATGTGAATACATACATAGATATATGTATGTATGTATGTATATAACACTTACACACACATAACTTAAGGGGTTATCTCAACTAGTAGTCGCCAATGTTGTTGAGCATTTGGCTAGTTCCTTACCAGTAGTTGCTCAGTTCCAAACCCCTTGTGTTAGCCACACAATTCTATGTTGACAGGATTACGTGGGATGCTAGGGTTTACTTCATAGGACTGAACCAAGATAGGATATTGACATCATCCCAAGGTAGGTCACTTCACTCAAAAATTCAATGCAAGGAAGCCTCTTCTAATACAAAATTGAGGCCAATCCAACCCATACCCTCATTCTCTCCAGATATGATTTGAAATAAACTTTCCCATGCTTACCCCTCTGTGGCATCGTTACTAGTCTTCTCATCTATCATTGCAATTAAAGTCTTGACTTGATGCATATATCTTGAAATGTCCAATATAGTCCCGAAGGTTATTTGTCACAATGTTTGGGGAAATATCTAGAAAAAGCATTACACATTCCACCCTCTGCTGACCATCTTGATAAAAATGTTGCAATATCTTCACCTAATCATTCTCCCATTGCATATATTGACATCCACTCAGTCTAGACTGCACAAAGGTTGGAGAAAAAAGATAGAAAGTGAAAGCCTAAATGTTTTAAGAGATCAATGGGAAAATATGAAGGCAGTAATAGATCCAATGTTGTATAGAGAAAAGGTAATCATCTATACAACGCTAGCCATCATTGCTTGAGTCCATTCAAGAAGATACAATGAGTGAGATATAATAAAATGGGTCAAACAAACATGAGATCATCAAGTGGGTTATACACAAAATGTGCACATGGGGGCACATGGTTATAATACATTTTTTTCAACTCAATAGAGGATGGAAAAAAAATCATAACGGGGGAGGACAATGGTTTCAGGATAATGCAACTATCACTATTTTTAGATGGCATGCTGGATTTGATACCATTGGAGATCGCATCCACACTTTGACACTATTGGTCAAAAATCCATTCTTTCCAATAGAGTTATGGGAGCCTCAAATTTTCAAAATCATTAGAGATAGTCTTGGGATCTATCTAAAAACCAACCGAGAGACAATAAAAATAAAGAATACAATGGTTTCTATAAAATGTGTGGAGATGGACATATCACAAGGTATCCCATATGTGATATTAATAGAAGTAAGGGAAAACAATTTCATGCAAACCATGGACTACAAGAAATTTCCCCTTTAGATGCACATTGTCACTAACACAACCATCTTATTATTTTATGTCCACACAATAAGAAGACAGA
Source organism: Pseudotsuga menziesii (assembly GCA_001517045.1). Classification (NCBI taxonomy): domain Eukaryota; kingdom Viridiplantae; phylum Streptophyta; class Pinopsida; order Pinales; family Pinaceae; genus Pseudotsuga; species Pseudotsuga menziesii. The sequence goes on from LPNX011147598.1 coordinate 154,111, forward strand.
GATGGGGTAGGAATCCAATTGGTAATGGGGCCTTTAGACTTTGGAGAAAAAACTCTTTAAGAAGAAGAAGAGAAAGGAAAATGGAAAATGGATCAAGAACCCACGGGGTTAGAGAGTTTGCATAGATCCCAAAAAAGGGTGGGTGTAGAAATTAAAGAGGAAAAAAAACCTTGATGAGTGCATTTATTTTTAAGGTCTCCTTATCCAGTGATATACATCTTAAGTTGGAGGAGACAATGGGATTGAAACAACCGAATTCACGGGCATTGGAAGAAGTTATTCATTTTGAAGCACCAGTGGGATGCCTAATTTTGGTCAAAGTAGTAGCACCATGTCAATGGCATGTACATCAAGGAGATAAATAGCAAGGTCACAAACTCATGAATCTCAACAATAGGCAAGAGGACTTGATGCAGTAGCAGAAACCAATCCTACTATAGCTAGCTAAATATGCATGAACCCTTTTAACAAATGCAAAATGAAACACTAAATGAGTACTATCAGGTTGACAACTCTATTCCCCAGGTCCTTAGTAGAGCAACCCCAAAGGGTGTCATGATGAACATTCTCTCATAATGTAAAGGGTTCAGAAACTTCCTCTAACCAAAAAACAATAAAGAGGTTGGTTCTAAAAAACAAGCCAAGTATACTATCATTGCAGGAAACTATGTTCACTTATTTTGATGGTAAAAATTTATGAGGGAATACTTGTCGGACTGGACTTTTATGGTAGTGAGTTTGGTGGGAAAATTGGGTGGTCTAGCAATGAAATATAGTACAAACTAAAAAAAAATTACATCAACAATTTATTCGTGGAAGTGGAAATGCAAAACTCAAGGTTTGTTTAAAATTTCAGCTCAATTGCTTAGATAATTTAATCTCAATTGCGATTAACTTCAGTCTTCAATGGTGGCATAACAAAATCACGAGTTCTGTGACTATAATTGCACTTGTAGATTCTAGTCTGTAACTGAAACAACGAGCTCTTGATTGAGTAGTAGAAGTGATTCGTGAACATTGATATGGAAACTCATAGAGTCATGAGCTCTAATCCCTAGCATGAGGGTTTCTTTGCTAAGAAACGACAAGCAAAGAGGAAAAAATTTCCACACAGGTTGGGAGTTGAGACTAGGGTAAGTAGACTTGGCGTGTTAGGACTAAGGTTTAGGTGAAAAAACCAACCCCAAATTTTTTTTGATTAAATTATCCTTCAAATTCGAACCAGCTTAAGATTAGGAAAAGTTCAAACCTAAAGGTTCAAATTCGCTGAATCTTGTGACTTAGCTTACCAACACGATTAAGAATATCAGAGGGAAGTGAATATTTCACACCCTCGCTAAAGGTTACAATATCACATGCTTCATCTATTACCTTAAGGTAGCCATGGGGGCATCTTGCATGTATGGGTTGAAACATTCTAGTGATAACCCAATTACAGGCCCAAGTCCACCTCCACATTCTCATTCATGTTGATAACATTGACCAAGTTACATCACCACATGGTTTTGACTGGCACCTTGAGGTGGCCATGGTGGCACCTAGAGGAAGAGTTTGAACTTATGACACAAGTAGTTAATGACCCATGTGTACTTATTTTCAATTTTCGATCCAAGATCAACCCCATGTTTGGGTTCATTGCTCCTTTGTTTGATGTCTAGGGTTTGATGTTGCTCCCTTGACTTGATATCTAGGGTTATTACTACTGTTTTGAGTTGTTGCTACCTCTCCCATCTCTCCCATTGTTTTCTATCATTGCTACCTTCTCGCCAAAGCTGCTGCTTCTGTTTATGAGTGAGCCATGATCTTTCCTCAACCATCTAGGGTTGTCGTGAGTCAAAAAAAATGCGCATCTTGGTTGATCAATTCTAGTTATATTTTGGGAGAGGAATAAGAAAAGTGCTGCAATAAACTTACAACCCAAAATAGACTTGATCAATCCTGGAGGATACTTCAATGGGGCATACCATCATTTTCATGGATAATGCACATTGTTATTTTATGAAGTATGGTGTCAGTCATGGCACCAACAATCATGCATAATTTTTAGCATAATGGATTTTACTAGAAGTTGCAACAAAAAAAAATCAGGTAAGGAGGCTTCTGGTTTTAGGTGATTTCAAACTCCTAATGGAATGGAAAATGAAAGAAATCAAATAAGAAATATGGCATTGGAACCAATGAAAGAAATCAAATAAGAAATATGGCAGGGAAGGAGGCTTCTGGTTTTAGGTGATTTCAAACTCCTAATGGAATGGAAAATGAAAGAAATCAAATAAGAAATATGGCATTGGAACCAATGAAAGAAATCAAATAAGAAATATGGCATTGGAACCAATTATGGGACAAGGTTTCAAGGTTTCAGGTTTATGGGGGCAATTAGAGGAGATCACATTGACACATATATAGAGAGAATATAATAATTAATCGGACCAGCTACCGAAAGATGCCTCTTTGGAGGAATGAGAATTATCAGCTCAGGAGCTTAGAGATAACATCCCTTGGGAAGTTGTCTTTACTTCTATTTTTTGAGGTTTTACAGGCACCTTAATGAGGTGAATCGATGTGGCTATTTTTTGGCACAGGAGCTATGTCTAGCATAATAGGAAGTCTGTATATGACTCAGATTGGACAACTTGAGTCTGGTTTTAATATTGTCACATTTTGGATTAAGTGTGTATATGCCACAGGTAAGGGTAAGGATGGTCTGGTAGCATACCGTCATGATGATGGCAGTCGTAGAATGTAAACTGCGCTGGAAATCTAGTAAAAGTGTATTTTGCGTTCTCATCTGAAATATTAAATATATTGACTTTTTTCTTGGAAAAAAATACATCTTTGATTTATATTGTAAGTTAAACTTACATAATTTATATATAACTTACCCTTACATCAAGTAAATTATAGGTTAGTATTATATTACATATAACTTCACTAATAAGATATTATATATACAAGTTTAATTTTATACTCCAATGAGCCAAAGAGAATCGTGATCAGAGTTCTTACTGCGAAGCTACTCTCCAACAAGCACCCATAATTGACAAATCTGTCGTTTGCAAGAGTGGACTCGGATGGCCCAGACAATCTCTATCTCTAGGATAGACACCAACAGTGGAAGTACATATAGAGCCACAACCACAAAGACCGATCAAGCAAGGACCTGGGTACTCCATCAAATGTCACTATCATTCCAGCACACAGATATCTCAACTAATGGAGAGAACAATGATGTTTAAACAACAAAGACATTTTAAGTCATGCAGGGTACACTCAAAATGAAGCCAGAGATACACACCACACAAAAAAATCTACTTCAAATATCCATAACCATATAGACAGTTATTAACAATCAATATTAATTAACTACATTGTGGCTTGGCTCTCATCTACAGGTTGAACAACCATCACTTATGGTTGTTCATATTTTATGAAATTAGCCAAATATAATCTGTCATTTTTCTATTTACTGATTTTCATATTTCTTCCAAATCCTGCGATTTCTATATTAACCATGTGATCCATGAATCCATCTTATTTTTATCTTCCGGTATATCTTTAGTGGTTGCAGCCATTGCAACAGCTTTGGCTACAGCTGCTCGTGGAGGCGGATGTTCAAACTTGCAAGTTGCAACATACTTGCATGTTCCGGTTTTCATATAGAATGGGCAGACAACCTCACCCTGCAAACCATTCCATTCCAAAAATGTAAGGCAAATAGAGAAACATGATGAAAAATGAAACTCCGAATTAAAATATGCATCTGATATAACATTATGCCTTACAAAGTTACATACCTCTCGCCTTGGAAATCCTGCAAGAGTTAATTTCACAGGTGGCTGAGAAAGAGCTATGTCAAGCTCTCATGGGGAGGATGGTCAAATTTACAGTTTACATCATACTTCCAAGTCCCAGTTTTCAGATAGAATGGACAAATAGTTTCACCTGTGAAATAGCAACAATAAGAAGGGACTTCGGGAAAAATAATTGCATTTAGTTTTATTTAGATGTCCACATCTCTCCTTGGAAGGCCTGCAAGAGTTAGCTTCACAGATGGATCAGGTCTATTCAGTGGATGGTGAAACTTGTATGAGGGTCCAAATTTGCATTCACTAGATTTTATGTAAATCTGAACAATAGAGTCATAACTTAGTGGACTATAAAACAACAAAGAGGTTCATTTTAGATGTTACCATTGGTTTGAACATGTTGTGATTGATAACCTACTTCCAACCATAAAACACAACACGACCTGCAAGAGTCAACTTGTTCCTTATCCAATAAAGGCATATTTCCCAAACCTTCACATAGACATACAGTCAAGTTTCCCAATATCCCCCAGTATATACAATACTCACAAAGAGGAGAAAAGACAACCTCTTAGCTAACACAGACTTAATCTGAGCAAACAAAGGCAAGTTAATAATTCCCTTGACTTGCACTAGATATTATTAAGTTGAACTAAACCAATTTGGAGAAAAGTGTATCGTATACAATTTACTTGGGAGAAAACCAAGCAAGAAAAGTTTACTATTAACTTACACTGAACCAATTTGGAAAGGGATGTATCGTATTACCTTGCACCTAAACCAATCTGGACCATTGTTAATTTTGACTGTCAAACACACTGGCCCAACAAATCTTGACCCAACTTTGCCAGCTTCAAAAAAAATGCATACATGTTTGTGCCACAGTAATCCATCTCTGCTATTTTCATTAGACCAGCACTGTTACAGAAAATTTTATACGAAGATAAGGTGATGTGATAATTTGTTTCCCATTTAAAAGACCATATCGTTGCAAACATCTATACTGTAAAAATAGGATCACAAAATTTTCTCCAAATAACTGGTAACATACGCAAGATTACCTTTACATGGCCAGAATCTATACACCAATCTTACACTAACAGGACAATGTATCTCAACAAAAATATCATAGTTTTGGAATTCACCTTGAATGAAGTGAAGAAATCGATACTTTCTGAATGACACTTCCAATAATGACAGCTTCCAGCATATTGCAAGTGTGTGACTGGAGATTGAAAATAAATATTTTAACAAAGCATTCACTTCCAAAAGTGATAAAAAAAAAAGGTTTAACATTCATTAATGATTTAGAAGGAACAGATAGGAATGTCAAATTTGCAAAGAACGTCACTAATTTCTCATGAAAATAGTGCTTTGTCACTATCAACATGTATTAAAGATTGAACACGTTAGGAATGATGACATTGAGGATGAAGGTATTCTCATTGATAGAACAAATATATATGTGTATTAAATGCAAAACCCTTGTACACTGAATGCAAATATTACTGAAAGAGAATGAGAATATCTCTGCGTTGATGATCTTTTCAATGAATAGAAGAAAAGGGGTTTCATATTTTTTTTTTTTCACAAAACAAGACTGTATGTTCATATTTTCCTTTGTATTATCAAGCTTGTGTCAATGAGATACGTTCTATGTGAATGAGGGTTCTTTAAGCAATCTAGAAATGCAATTTGGGCAAGTTAATAACAATCTCTTCAAAGTCTATTTAGTTGACTGCACACAAACTGTAAGTTTTTCATTCATGTTATAGTTATGTAATAAAATTGTAGAGGGTTATTTTTAATATCAAATCGTTGTCTTTCAAATCGTTGAAGGTGGGAGAATTTTCATTGGAAGAACAAATAGAGAGCCACAAGTTCTTGCTACGTTTTCCTTCTCAAGTTAAAGTCTATAAAGACAGAGAAGCGATTATTGAGGTTGCTGGATGATTATACCCATGCAAGAATAGACTCCCATTTGGTTCAATGATTCAAATTATGTGTGTGTGTTGAGTGGAATTAATGATAGTGAGAGAAAAGGTAAGTAAAGTTGAGCTTTGAAATCGTTAAGAGCGGGGAAAGTTTCATTGGAAGAACAAATAGAGAGCCACAAGCTCTTGCTACATTTTCCTTCTCAGGCTAAAGTCTATAAAGACAGAGAAGCGATTATTGAGATTGCTGGAAGATTATACCCATGCAAGAATAGACTCACAACATTACATTTATTAGTTTAATGGGAATGTAAGCGTTTCCTGCAATCCAAGGGAGGGAGGAATCAAATGCGTTTATTGGACATTACATTTATTAATTTAATGGGAATGTAAGCGTTTCCTGCAATCCAAGGGAGGGAGGAATCAAATGCGTTTATTGTTTCCTAACTCAGAGAAATTTAGAGAGAAAAATTCCAGCAATCAAATCTGCCAGATCGTTGGATTGCTATAGCAAACCGGATAATTAATAAATTAGTTTGTGTAGTCTCCAGATTTAGGTCCAAAAGAAATTATTGTGTGTAAAGGAGTAACAAATTCCATTTGTTAATTCGTAGCATTAAAACTGTTTGCAGAATGATAACCAGGATAGTTACAACAGGTTGAGCACGACTTAATCGTGTTAGGCAGTTGGTAAGTGACCATGCGTTATACATGGGTATTAACTAGTAGTACGGATTTCACCGCAGCAACTTATTCGTATAAAGATTGTCTCGGGTTTATCTGTTATTGATTTAAAGTTTTTTACAACGACTTCTTTATAGTTGTCAAAACAATGCGGAGTATCAAAATAAAATAGAAATGCCTGCCTCCCTGTAGGTTTCCATTGTTATATCTATATGAGAATCGCAGCTACAACAAAACCTTCAATTCTCTGAAATAACCTGAGTGTGTGTTAGTAACGTAAGTTTCCTTACTTGAGTGGTGAAAGAGTAACTAAAATTCCATGAAATGAAGAAATTGAGGCCCAAACATCCGCAACCGATGTTGCATCCTTGTGAGTCGTGGGCACGAGCTTCTTATAAGTTTGAATGACCAATAACAATATCAAATCATATACATCGGTGCCGGTCGTGTCCACATCCATGCACGTAGCATGAATGAGGGGATCCGCTGCTACTCCTCCTCGTCCATACTCGGGCAAAACAGAAGCCAGGGTATCTATAACAACACGAGCATGGTCTTCAGAAAGCTATAATGAACAAAATGCGGGGCTGCTTTAATGGGAGTCTCGAAGAATGGGTATTAAACTGAANAGCAGCCAGGGTATCTATAACAACACGAGCATGGTCTTCAGAAAGCTATAATGAACAAAATGCGGGGCTGCTTTAATGGGAGTCTCGAAGAATGGGTATTAAACTGAATTCGAACTCTAATTGGAACGTGAGAATGTACCTCGATGGGGAGAACTCAATATTAGCCCTTGATGGGTACATGCTATTGGCATATGGATAAGTTGAACTCGCCCCTCTTTGAAGACCAATCAGTTTTCACTTTGTCCACTTCCTTACCAGCTAGCTTCATCAGACTCACTCGTCAGTGGAAAGAATGCAATAAATAAATTCATTTNCTCGACCCTCTTTGAAGACCAATCAGTTTTCACTTTGTCCACTTCCTTACCAGCTAGCTTCATCAGACTCACTCGTCAGTGGAAAGAATGCAATAAATAAATTCATTTTCCATCGAAATGTCTGTTTCCCCTGCTCTTGTGTTTGTCGTTGTTGACAGGTGCATATCTAAATCAGGTGTGTCATCCTGGAATGTGTCCAATATGAGGGGTTTTTTGAGGGCCCCTGTGATTAGGAAGGTGTGGCTTGAACAAAAAGCGGGTATGGCGGGATTACTGAATGCATAGTGACTGCGCTAATGAGTACTATGCACTCTGCGATGCCGTTGTAAATCACACGCCTGCTAAATGTTATGGACACCTCATTAAAAATAATTCTAGAAGCCTGAGGGATTTCAATGTGGCGGTCCCAGATGTGAACATGAGGTGAGGCAGGGGTAAGTGTCCATAGTCGAATGGCTCTCTGCGCAGATGAAGAAATAATGGCACCTCATTCTCTGTCATCTTTTCAAGGATTAATTCTTTTCATTCAAACCCCAGAAATTATTTTTTCCCTTCTTTTATTTTTCCTCTTCAGTCCTTTCGGATTTTCAAGTTTTTCCCCTCCCTTGTTAAAGCGATTGATATTTAGGTTAAGTAATGTGGCCAATAGCAGTATGTATAAGAATATCCATAACCCCGACTTCTGCAAACGGATCCATGAATCTGTTCTGATCTCCAACATTTTAAAATCGTAAAGACAAAAAATACAGTAAAACTAACCTTGCTTCTTGTGCGTGCCGAACTTGTTCCCGCCTTTCCCTTGGATCTACGAGCGTCGATCCTTTGAATTTGAGTGAAAATGAATATCATTGCAAGTCAGACAACTTTGTAATATTTGGACAACCAGTAGGAAGGCAGAGAGCAGTCGAATATCGAACAAAAATGGGACATGCGCACATACGCTTCTACTTAGGTGTTGTATCACAACAAGTCTGTATTATCTGTATTAGTGTAGTTTTCCATAAAATCCTGTTCTAAGATAAGTTATTACTCTTAATAAGTATGAGCTCGTTTCCAATGAGTACATCATAATAGAAACCAATAATTAAGTTCTTGCTTTAATTATACCAGTAATATAATATACTAGTAAATAAACCTTGAATCTACAAATTAGTACAAAGAATTAAACCTTTGTAACGCAACCACAATGCACTATTATTAAATATGAGAGATGAATGAAAAGAGGCCTAAATGGTATCTTCCGATCCTTTTTGGACATTTTTTTTTATTACTACATCACTCATGGTGGTATTTGGTTCATTGAGGGTTTATTTTGATAATGGTTGGGTTGAGTGAACTAATTTCAAAATCTACATAGTATATATGTTGTGTCTAGTGAACTAATTTCAAAATCTCTATAGTACATATAAAATACATTGATGTAAATTTTTATTGAAATTCTTAATGCATTTTGTTGTTATTAATATTTTTATTATGTTGGTGTATTGATGAATATAAAGAAAATTATCTCTAAAATTTGAGTCTCTTTATTATTATATCTCGCACAGGGCACAATATAGTTTTTAGGAAGGCAGTATTATTCTTTTCGGTGGAAGCAATTTTTTTGTATTTCTAAAGTCAAGACTATAGTCTATAATATTTTTAGTATTTTATTAACTATTTTTCTTAAATGTTATTGGATCGTACAAATGATCTCGGCATCATAAAATGGTGCCCAAGACGTGGTGGCGGGTTGATATCATCATGCATTTATTAAAATTATTTCTCTACAAGAGATAATTAATTAAGACCACTTTCATGTACCTAGTAGGTCAAGTAAGGGTAAGGTTGATCACTCTAAAGATCATAATGTTCACGGTGATCTAGGGTTAATGATGGATCACTAGGGCACCACCACCATTGCAAGATGTAACACAGTCCACGCCTTAAGCTCAAAACGAACCCTAATTCTCTGCCACTCAACAATCTTATGCAATTGGATCTGCTTTGTCACTGGTTCTACATTGGTCACTCCCACACAGACATTCTTACCGATCCATGTATTTGATTCTAACTTCTGAGCATTAGCCATATCCACCATTACATGGCTTTGATGATTTTATTACTGGACTACTTCAACAAAGCTACTGAATTTTCTCCAATGAAGACTAGAAGTTATAGAAAACTGAAGGAGGAAGTTTATGTCAAGGATCAACATGATAGGGATATAGTTGGTGGTCCTAAGGAAATTAGAGTGCACAAAGCCCTAACATAGGCAAATAAATGAAAGACAAGTAATCCCCACAATCTAGATTGTTAGGATCACAACCAACCTACTGAAAATGACGGAAATTGAATGAGCTTGGAACCCAAGATAAAATGAAATAATTCATAATGAAAATCGAGCTCTTAGATCACACCATCATTAGTGAGAATTTCTCATTAACATGTCCAATTGTGAAAGAGGTAAGACTTTAAGAATATTCTCATACCTAGATCAATTTAATGATAATCATTAATCAAATCTTTTGGTTACATACAACATGGATTGGTCTCAAGTCTTAGGGAAAGTTTGGGGATAGAAACTAGGGTCGTATTCCATACTTGTTTATTATAAGAATCATGTGCCATGTGTAGGGCTCTAAATCACACACAATACCTGTAGAAGGAAATTTTCACCTATTAGTGTGATAAGGGTAGAATTTCAAGTATTGTCACATGATTAATGGTTATCAGGGCATACAAACTAGCCTCTTAGTAGATAACTATAAATTATATGACTCATGGGTTATGGATATAGCATTTGACTAACACATGGGCCTTGAATGTTTACCTAAGAAATAGATATGTACATAATTTTAAGGATTAATGTATTGAGGGATTGGTATCAAGACCTTAACCATGGTTTGATGATGAAAGACTAGGGATTAGGCCCTAATGCAATTCAAAGTAGTAATATCTTTAACACAACCCTACATGTTCTTGGTTGAACTTTAATGGAAAGTGGCATGAGATCATCCACAAAATCCCATTAAATGCCATTCTTTGATAATAATAAAATATAATTTAATTTTTTTCTAAATTAAGTTTCTATTGTATTCGAATAAATATTTGTCAAATGACATTTTATTATTTGCATTATTATTTTGGGATTTCACAACTTTAATGGCATCTTAATTAGTTCTAACACTTTCATAAAAAAATTGACCACTCCTTCAATGTTCCACCACCACATAAACCTTACAAATGGAATCTTCATCATTCAACAAGATATGATCCTATAATGCAAGGGATCCTTCTGTTGAAATTACTCAAATAATTGAGAGGAGGGGTAAATCAGTTATTTCCAAAGCTCAGACCATTTTTGAAAATTTAAACCCTTATTACTGATTACAGACTTATAGTTATGATAATGCATTAAGTACAACAGAAGAGATGAAGATTATCAATTACACATGCAAGATAGATACAAAAAAACATTCATTTTTATTTGAGAACCTACTCAAAAGAGGCAGCAACCTATGTTTTGCAAAATCCTTCTTGTACAGAGCACCAACCCTCATGTTTTTCTAGCACCCACTAAAATAACATTCAACTTCCACTTGTGCAGGATTCAACTTGTACATAGAAGAAAACATGTTTTTCCTAGCACCACCCTACCACCCTTCTTTCTCATATTTAAAACATATACCATACAATATTTAGAAAAACAGATATAACAATTCAAACCAACTCTATACAGATATGCTCTTCAATTTCTTAAGCATCTTGGTTCCCCTCATCATCTCTGTTATGGATATTCTTAAAAGAGCTCAAAGTCTTCTATCATTCTGCAATCTCCACTTTGACATTGATCCAAGCACTAGTTCTCTGTCTGCAGAAAGTGCACCCATTTATTCATCACGCACATCCTTTTATAAATGTCAATCTATAAACCCTTTACCTATTCGTATGCATGACAGTCCATTTCCATAATTGATCAAATTCTTTGATGTCTTAAGATAGACAAGGAGTCCAATCGCTGAGGAATCATGAGTTTCTGCAACGCATTTTCATCATTTGGCTTCTTCCACTCTTGTCATTTTTTCAACACAAACAGAGTTTCCACACTCCTGGTTTCGTAGTTCTGGTTCTACAATACAGTTTATTCACCATTGATCTTCTTCGAGCTCTCCATGACCATTGATCTGATAAGAAAATCAGATATCATATATCTTGATTTTTCCAGATATCATTCTATGATTTCTGCTTTCCGCCTATTGAGGCCTGGAAATTCGCAGGCGACAATAGAAAGGGATTCTCCCCAATCAACGTTCCCAACTAGCCCATTGATTGTTTGGTATAGGGAATCCGTTCGGTTTTGCGGTTCGGCTACCGTAGGTCAAACATAAACAAAGGCTTTACCAGTTGCGGCCCGGTCCACCGAAATTTGTATTTTAACATAAGAATGCTATGCAAGAATCGAACTAAACATGCAGGGTGGATAAGAATGCAGGGAGCAGTCACAATGTGATGCGCAGGTTCTTACCTCTCGTCTTAGGCTCACCAACATTTGAATCACACATGCATCTATGCACTGACCTAGCTATCTATCTATCCATGTATCTCTATCTACCTATCCCCGGGGAGCCAACTTATATTCAATATATACGAGTAATGCGGATGTGCACACATGATAAAAGCAATTATAGATAACTGACATTTACTTTTACAAGCATGAACAATGAAAGATATTTCCACAACCAGATAACTAATTGTTTCATGATAAGCTTGCATTACTCGTGGTGGTTATTTCATAAAATAAATCAGAAATCATTTAAACAAGACATAGGTCATAAAGTTAGAACGATCTCACGATTCATGGACACAATGCTGAAAAACAAAGTAGTTCATCTTTCAACTATCCATGGCAAAACATTTGAAATCCCACTGATCTTCTTTCAACAGGCAAACTGTAATTTCTATTGCAAAATGAAGTAGTTCCTCTTACAATATGTCATCACCAGTCTTACTGGGGAAAAAAAAGCCCCTCTTTCTTTCTACGCTTCCTACTTTTATACAAAAAGGCAAAATGGTTGGGCTGCCCAAAGTGACCTAAGTTGGGCTTCCCAACCTTTAGTTTTCCCAACGCCTCATTTTCAGAAAGCTTTTACAAAGATTATTAAATTATTACAAAGTCGACTGGTCCTTTATGAGGAGGGTCCTGCCTGACCATCTAAGAACTTCTTCCACGTTGTTGCTTCAGCAACAATGCCTTCGAATGCGCATGGTTCCAGGAACTGAACGTTGATTTCGAACTTTTTAACTTGGTTCTTGATGGCCTCGATCCTTGCTGGGCTCAACCGAAGCTGATCTTCTAGAAACTACATGCTAACAGTTGCGTGGCCTACCTCGTTCTTCAGTACTAGGTCATCAATGGCTCTAATCTGCTGAGTTCTAGCCTCAGCATCTTGATATCTTTTCTGTAACACTTCCATAAAGGCCTCATGGTCCGGGAACTCTTCAATCCTATGCTCAGCCTCTATTTGACATCGATTGTACGTATTCAGGAGCCTTCTGAAATACTCTGAGCATGCTCCCTGCGTCTTTTTTACAGCCTTCTTGAAATCTTCTGCAGTACTGATGGCGAACTCTACCAGGTTGTGATCTCTCTTGAGGGCTTGATGGTCTTTTGCTGGTATCCCTTCTGGAGTCTCGGCATCATCTTTCGGCCTTGCCATTCTGGCACTCAAAACCTCAAGAACCTCCTGAGAACGATCAATCGAAGTATGAGGAAGTTTCCATGATCTCTTCTAGCCTGCTGTCAATCTGAAGGAATTTGCACCTCTCTTCTTCCAGAGCAGTATGCAGTTGTAGCATTTGAGCCTTTTGAGCCAGGATATATTCTTTAAATGGCTGCAGATTTACCTGTTGTTCCTTAGCCGCCTTCAGATCAGCAGTCAGAGAAGCTAACTGCTCTTTCAGCTCTTTGGTGTATGAATCATTGGACTCATAGATGATCTTCTGCTGCTCTTCCAGCTCTAACACCTTTGACTGTAACTGCTCCTTCTCCTTCTTTAGACTTTGGGCTTCCTGTTGTATGTTTTCTAGGGACTCCTGTGCTGTTCCCTTGGCTTGCATATCCACTTGAAGGGCATGGACTTCACCTTTTGAGGATTCCAGTTCCCTTTGCATGTGTTCATATTTCCTCTTGAGTCTATTACCCTCATCTCTTTCTTTTCTCAGTGTGTCCTTTAGCTAAGCAGAGGTCTTCTTAGCTGACTCTAGTTCAATCATCACCTTGCTTATGTTATCTTCGGAGGCATCGATTAGTGCAGCCCCGGCTCTTATCGTGAGCCTAGGATCCTTGTCTGTCCCTAGCATGATCGTTGTATCTGTTACCATCCTTCCTGATAGGTCTTTCAATTCAAATTTATTTTCAGTCCTCCTCATTATTCTTTTGGTGGCCCTATCATAGTAGACAGTATTAAAGTTGGGGACTTCCTCTCCCTTTTTCTGGATGAAAGGCACTAGCTAGAGCGTAGGAGTCACAAGGGTGCTAGTAGCAGGTATTTGAAAGGTCTGCACCTCGGGGTTTTCCTCCCTCTGGGTCTATCCTGTTGGCATTTCAGAAATTGACTTTTGTGTTAACTTCATTCTTTCAGCCTCCTGCTTTTGGAGCTCTTCATCTACCTTTCTCTTTGCTTCTTCAGCTGCCTGTCTAGCTACCTCTTGTGCTTTTTCAGCTGCTTCTTGGGCAACTTTTCTTTTTCCTTCTTCTCCTTTCTGTAGCCATTCTACAGCTTCCTGTTCTAGCTTCTGAGCCTCTTCCTGTCTCCTCTTGGTCTCTTCTTCAGCTCTGGCCTGCTCAGCTCTGGCTTGCTCAGCCCCTTTTCCACCCTTGGTGGGGTTCTTAGGCTTAAACCTCCTTCTCAGAGCTGTCAAGTTAGGGGCACTTTGGAAGACAGATTCTTCCTTGTCAAAGTGGTGAGTGTACTCAAAATGTACTTTATGTTATTTACAGTGCTCTGCCATTTTACCGTGAGTATCATTCCTTCGGAAAGTCATCTCACCAAAATGGAACTTCCCAAATTCTTTTATGAACTCCGCAGCTTGTTTTACCTTGGAAAATCTGTAACTACCTAGTTTGAATGGCAGCGGAGGATATGTATCCTTCTTTTGTTCAAAAAGGTAATTCCCTATTCCATCAATGAACACCTGCCTGACTACTTCTTTATGAATAATATAATCTGTTGCGTATTTGGGCAGCAGTAAGGGGCATTTCGTGCCACCAAACATTCTGATGTTCATGCCATTCTCCGTTAGGAAATATTCTGCATGCTCTTCTATTACCTGCATAGCCTCCTCTGACATACAGTCACATTCCTTCTGGAAGATGAGTGTGTAGAGTGGCATAATGAACTGCTCGCAGACCTCCCTGTAGTGGCTATGGTACTGCTAAGCCCACAATGGTTTATAGGCGGCATACACAGGCATCCTTTCCCTGTCCCAGACACACTTGAGACCAGGGAATGGCTGGTTGCACAGTATGCAATCTATCAATATCGAACTCATGTAGAATTCGGACTTTTTCTTGGATTCTCCTCCCAAGGCAGCGGCCACGCAAGAAGAAAGACTACTTGATACCAGGCTGGCCCAATTGAAGACTGTCCCTTGGGTTGCCACATGAAACATGATGGGTATCCATTCGAGTTTGAAGAGTCTACCATGAGCTCTCCCAAAGATCCTGTTAAGCATCAAGGCTACAAATCTGTAAGGAGCCCTCAAGCTCGCTGTATCATATTCACCAGTTGCTCTGTACCGATAAATATTTCCCTGCAAGAGCATCTTCTTCAGCGTTTCCAGCAGGTCCATTCTAATGTTATCCAGCCAGTCATCAGATAGAAATATTTGAGGTTCTGGCAGATGATAGGCCAACACCACATATCCTGAGCTAAATGCAGCATAGCCCTGGCCTTCCACATTTCCTATGAGCATGGTGGCTGTACTTGTATGGGGCAGAATCCATCTAATCACCTTAGAGCAAGGGAACAACTCTGGTCTGGTAGCCACCTTCATGATGGCGGATTTTTCTATGTTGGCGTAAATGGGTTCTTCTTTGAGACCCATGTTGGGGACCTCCTGGCGGGAAATCAATCTATAAATCTCACCCCATTTGTACTCGGGCTCAACACCCGAAACACATTGGGTGTCTTCGTATGTGTATTCGGTCTTTTTGATGATCTCTACATCTAGTTGTTCTTTGACCATAGGGGCCTTCTTCTTCTGCATTTTGGACATTATAAGTTCCTCCTGCCATGTATAACATTGTGACATTAAGCAATTCAAATTTCAGACATTATATGATAGTTTATTCCTTCTCAAGTGTATTATGATAGTAACCAGTCAATGGAATTAAGACATAAGCCTTTTGGGCTGAATAATCAAACTAGTATGAAATACTGTGCAATGTGCTATTATCTTATGTCTAGTATGATAATGTTCAGTGCAACAAACGCATACATTGTACAGCCCTATAATCCCCTGAAACTAGGATGCAGTATTCTATGACCTGATCTATATGAAGCATACACATTTCTGGGCAATAAAATGAATGATCTACTGCTGCTGCATAATACTAAACTTATCAATTATGCTTGAGCCAGCACTAAAGCTACACTATTATGCGACATGCCATTTTCCCATGATAGCAATCCATTGAAGCAAAAACATGTAAATCATATGCAAGGTGCAGCATTCAGTTACTATTCTATTGCATAGCAAACATAGAGAAGGATTGAATGCATCAAGCCCGTGCCAGTCAACACTTTAACCATAAATCCCAGCAGACACATAACTAATGAAACTCATGCAACTTGCGGCGGAAAGGTTACATTAATTTGACTATACATTTCTCTCTCCGCGGGGAGTGTATGAACATCTCTGCACAGGGTACTCCCATCAAGAACACTACCCATGCTGCTTTCAATTAATGAACTATAACGGTGACACATCCCTTCGACCCCGCTAGGGTTTTAGGCGATCGAACAAAAGGGGTGCGCATGATGGCACGAGCAACACAGGACGGGCTCAAAAGTAACTAGGAAATCCTCTCAAAAGCAGAACCCCTCCGGCAAACTACGGGTTCAACTTCAAGCTTCGGCGAGGCCAAGCAGAAACGCGCAAGTGAAACGGCTTAGGCTCAAAGTCCCGGGAAACACACCACGGGAATAACAGTCGACCAACAAACCCTTAAAGCAATCCTCAGACCTATCTATCCTCTACCTATCATGGCTGCGCAGGGAGGTTTGGCGCAGACGGCGTAACGGCCGTCTGCGCCGAAACCCCCCAACTCCTACGCGCGTGAGGCGGTACCAATTGTTGCAGCTGCAACACCGCCTTCCAATGATCCTTTTCCGCATGACTCCTTCTATGTCGTTGATTTCTTGCGGCCTCTCTACTGGTCGTTGATATGAAATTAAACACCTACTTCTATTCTTTTCTCTTTCTGCACTTCTAGCTTCCGGACTTTAGGATCATAAAACCCAACTTCCAGCATTAGTATTTTCTTGTTCTCTCACTTTCCACTTTCTACTTTTTGAATTCCTTACTTCCTTACTTCCAGCTTCTAGACTTTGGACTCAAAAAAACTAACTTCTAGCATTAGTCCTTTCCTGTGCTCCCTCTTTCCGCTTTCCACTTTCTGACTTCAGAAATCAGAAATCTATTTTTTCTTATTCTCGAACTTTTGGACTTCTTCCTTTTCACTCCTGTACTGCTACACTCCTTCTGTGTTGTCGATTTATGTGTGGGTTCACTCCTATCCGTCAAATCTTTTCATCTGGTTACCTTTCATACTTTGCATATTTTCTGTTGACCGTTTATTTCTTGTGCTGGATCACTCAATACCGTCGGATATGTTCAGTAGATTTTCTTTCAAACTTTGCTTTGACCATTGATTTCTTGTGCAGTGTCACTCTCAACTGTTAGATCTGTTCAATATATGTTCTTTCAAACTTTGCTTTGACCATTGATTTCTTGTGCAGGATCACTCCTAACCATTGAATCTCTGCACACATCATGGATTCTTCTGAGTCCTTTGTTCATCCTCTACTCATCAGCCATGGATTCTCCTCATGAGTCCTCTATTTATCTGGATCATGCTTGGAACTATGTTTCCATCAATGAAAACCATATCACAATTTGATCAGTTTTCCATACGAGTGCAAATCCTCCAAGAGTCTCCCCCATATCGCAAAACCTCCAACAATCTCCCCATGACCACAAAACCTCCAACAATCTCCCCCTTTAGCATTGATGGAAATCTTCAATCTGTTTATCATATGTAACAAACAACTTCTCCCGCTTTGAAATCAATGTCAAGGAAGTCTCTATAACACATCTCCCCCTATCAAGGTGAACAAATTATTTGGAATAGGATATGATACCTAGCTTCCAGCTTATGTACTCAAACTGTGTCTTTGGTAAAGGTTTAGTGAAGATATCAACAGTCTGTTCTGGAGAAGGGATAAAATTCAATTGAACTACTCTGTTTGTAACCAGCTTCGTTAAGAAGTGATACTTAATTAGTATGTTCTTAGTCTTGGAACGAAGGACTGGATTTTTGGACATACTAATGGCGTTGGTACTATCACAATGGAGAGGAATGGGGTTAGCAATGTACTCAGCTTCGGTCGTGGATAAAAATATTGAGCCTTTCTTCTTACTCAACCATGCAACTAAAGAATCACCTAAGAAGAATGCACCTCCACTTGTTCTCTTCCTTTCATCTAAACAGTTTTTCCAATCAACATTTGAATATGCAGTTAACTGAATATTTTGATTCTCGGGATACCAGAGACCATAATTCATTGTTCCCTTCAAATATTTGAATGTCCTCTTCACAGTCACCAAATGAATTTGCTTAGGAGCACACTAAAATCTTCATACCATTCCCACAACTTGCATGATATCAGGACAATATGTTGTGATATATAAGAGACTTCATATCATTGATCGATATGTTCTCTAATCAACATTTGGTGAGCGATCATCCTTGCTAAGCTTACACCCAACAACCATAGGTGTACTGACAGGTGATGAGTCTTCCATTTGAAATTTCTTCAACATCTCCTTCAAATACTTCTCTTGGGAGAGAAATAAGCCTTCAGAACTTTGGATAATATGAAGACCAAGAAAGAATGAAAGTTCTCCTATCATTGACATATCAAGCTCAGATTGCATGGAATTAGCAAACCACTACACAAAAGAATCATTAGTGCATCGAAATATAATGTCATCCACATACACCAAAACTATTAATAGATTATCACCTTCATATTTGATATACAAGTTACTATCAACCGTACCTTTCTTGAAACCTTTGTCTTGTAGATATTTGTCCAGTCTATGATACCATGCTTTGGGTGCTTGTTTCAATCCATATAGAGCCTTCTTTAATTTGTAGACATTGTCAGGATTATCTGTCAGTTGGAACCCTTCAAGTTTCTCTATATAGACTTCTTCTTCTAGATCTCCATTGAGAAAGGATGACTTAACATCTCTCTGATATAATTTGAAGTTCTTATAAGTGGTATAGGCAAGAAACATGATCAGGGATTCCAATCATGCTACTGGTACAAAATTTTCATCAAAGTCTTGTCCCTCAAATTGGGCATACCATTTGCAAGCTAATCGAGCTTTATTCCTTACAATTTGTCCTTATTGATTCATCTTGTTTTTAAACACCCACTTGGAGCCTATTATATTTCTATCTATAGGTATAAGAACCAACTCCCAAGTGTTATTTTTCTCAATCTGATCAAGCTCTTCATTCATGGCTTTAACCCAATATTCATCCTCACTAGCCTCTTCAAAATTATTAGGTTCCATCATAGATAGGAAAGAAATCTAAGATTGTTATGAAGCTTTGATTAACTTTCTTCTTGTCTACACTCCTTTATTCTTGTCTCCAATTATTTGAATTTCGGGATGATTTTTTTCAACTATTCTGGAAGGTGCTTTTCTTTCTATTTGCTGCCTTGAATCTATCTGAGTGTTTGCATGTTCATCATCTAACTCTAAATATTCTTGTTCTGATTCTTGGACCTATTTTTCTTTAACTTCAACTGTATCTTATGTATATTTTGTATATGGTTCAACACTGCTTATTTGGATGTCTTTCACAAGGATTCCTTCATCAATATTGATGTCAATACAATCAACCAATTTGTGTAGCCTATTATTATAACAAGTATAACCTTTACTGTTTGCATCATATCCTAAGAGGATTCCTTCATCATTCCTATCATCATATTTCCCAATATGTTCATCATTATTTTTTATATAAAACATACTTCCAAATACTTTAAAGTGTTTTATAGAAGAAGGTTTTCCAAACCATAGTTCATAAGGAGTTTTATCACTGTTTGGCCTTAGGTGAGCTTTATTAAGAATATGAACAATTGTGTGAATTGCCTCTACCCAGTATTGCTGAGAAATATTCTTTTCATTCATCATTAATCTTTCCATCTATTATATTGACCTATTCTATCTCTCAACAATTCCATTCTATTGTGGGGTCCTTGGAATAGTGTATTCTCTCTTAATTCCATTTTTATCACAAAACTCCTTGAAGTCTCCTGAACAGAACTCTCCTCCTCTATAAGATCTTACTTCCTTTAGTATTTTTCCTATTTGATTCTCAATCAGGGCCTTAGAAGTTTTGAATTTTTCAAGTGCCTTAGATTTTTCTTTCAAAAAAGAAACCCATGTAAGTCTAGAATAATCATCAATGACCAACATAAAATATATTTCTCCTCTTGTGCCTTATTTTCTTGATGGTCCAAAAAGATCCATATGTACTAACTAAAGTTGTTTGTTTATTGATGTGAAGTTCTTGGATTTAAACTATGTGCGAGTTAATTTTCCCATTTGACAGGGTTTATAAACAAAGTCATATGGCTTTGATATCTTTGGAAGAGGTCTTACTGCCCCATTGCTCACAAGTTTGATTATATGATCAAAGCTTAAATGGACAAGTCTCTTATGCCAAAGCCAACTTTCATCATACTTGCTTAGATGACATTCTTCTTGTTCTTCTTTCAAGACATAGACATTGTTTTCAATTCTTATACCTTTTGCAACCATCTGTCCTGAGGGTACATAATTTATCTTGCAGTCTTTAGAAGTGAAAACAACTTTCACATCCTTGTCACAAACCTGACTGACACTAAGAAGATTATGTCTTAGTCCATCTACAAACAACACATCTTGGGATTTCCCTTTCCATTACTCAACTTGACCATTCCTTTTCCTTTGATCTTCCCTAGAGCATCATTTGCAAAAGTTACATTTCCTTATTTATTTTCACTTAGAGACATAAATTTACTTTTATAACCACTCATATGTTTGGAACATCCACTGTCAATGTACCAGGGTCCTTTTTTCTTCCGAACATAAAGGACTAAGCCACATTTGTTATCTTCTTTCTTCTTCCAAATTTTATTACTTCCAGCAGAGTAATTCAATCTTGGGTTTGTTTTGTAATCCTTCAGATGTCATTTTGAATCCTTGTGTCCAAAGTTATGACAAACATAACACTTTTGCTCTTTGTACAGTAAACCAAAAGGATTTTTATTTCTATCATGATTTATTCTCTGAGTTGTATTCAGTTCTTGTTTGCTTGTTGACTGTCTTGTTTTATGTTGTAGCCCTTGATTGTTCCTTGATTGCACGTTTCTAAAATTAGATGCACAATTTGCATCTTTGTGACCAAAATTAGAGAAACAATAACAGTAACCATAGAAAAAAAATTGATACCTTAATCTTGGAGGTATTTTCTTTTGTTGACTATGTTTTTGAACATTCCTTGGTTGATAATTCTGATCTGAATTTCTGACTCTTGTACTTTGCTGATTTCCTTTTGTTTGCATAGTAGGTTCACATTCTGGCTGCTTGCTGGATGAACCTTCTTCGTAGCCAAGACCTGTTTTTACCCATGGGGACCTTTTCTTGTTGATAATGTTGTTCAATTCCTTTGAAGCCTTAATAATGGACAGATTTTAGTGGTACAGAGCTTGAAATTTCTTCAACTCTTTCCTAGCTGCCACTACTTCTGCTTCCAAATATTCACATCTCTTTCTCCCTTCTATTATTTGTTGACTAAGAAGCTCTTCTATCTTCTTTGATTCTTCTAGTTCCAACTTTAATAGGGCAATGTCTTCACTTGGTTTATTTCCATTCTTTTCATACCGCACCAGTAACTGTTTTTCTTTTCTTTTCTTTAATTTGAGCCTGTCAATTTCCTCCATAGCACTGATTAGTTCCCCTTCCATGTTGACCATGCATTCTTCCTCATTTAAGTCACTTTCTATACATTCATTTACAATATTATCTATGGCCATAAGAAAAAAGTTGTTCACCTCATCTTCACCAGATGAATCACTGTTTGTTTCTTCTAAAGAGTCAACGTCATTTACACACTGTCTTTTTCTATTTGTGTTTAGCCTCTTTATCGTATTTATTGAATAAATAACTTTCATCATCATTAGAGGTCTGCCTCTTGTGCTTGAGGGGAATTTGAAAGAAAAATGACCTATTTTACCACATTTAAAACCTTTAAAGGGCATATTGCCTTTGTATTTACATGAGCCTTTCTTCATCCTCCTTAAAAATTTTCCTCAACCATGTCCATTTCAGAATCAGTATGTTTATATTATTTAAAAGAAGCTTCTCGAGTGGTGGATTTGTCTTTACCAATCTTCATTTCATAGGTTATCAAAATACATAGGAGTTGGTCAATGGGCGTATTTTTTATATCACTAAATTCTTCTATTGTTGAGACCTTGGGATTAAATCTCTCAGGAAGAGATCTTAAAATTTTCTGAACTAGGAAAGCTTCATCAAACTTTTCACCAAGACCCTTCATGGAATTCACAGTCTCTTCTATTCTTAGGAAATATTTACTAACTATCTCATCCTCATTCATTTTTAGTTTTTCAAATTTTAGCCTATATGTCTAGCGTAGTTTGACATCCTTTACTTTTTCATTTCATTCATAACGGTTTACAAGCTTATCCCACATTTCTTTCAAAGAGTTAAGATGCATTACTTTCACAAACTTAGCCTCTGCAAGACCACTCAGAATAACGTTCATTTCCTTTGCATTGCAACTAAATTCCAGCTTGTCATCTCTGGAGGCTAGCACAACTGGATTTACATAGCCAGTCTCTACTGCATCCCACACATCAACTCCTAAGCACATTATATACGTTCTCATTCTAACCTTCCAAAAGGTAAAGTTTGTTCCATCAAACAGAGGAACCTTATTGGATGACGTCCCTTCATAACTTGTCATGTTTAAGCTTTCAGATCTACCTTTAGACAAAAGGAACCTGCTCTGATACCAATTGTTGAAATTACTCAAATAACTCAGAGGGGGGGTGAATCAGTTATTTCCAAAGCTCAATTTTTTTTCAAAATTTAAACCCTTATTACTGATTACAGACTTATAGTTATGATAATGCAACAAGTATAATAGAAGAGATGAATATTATCAATTACACATGTATGATAGAGATAAACAAACATTCATTTTTATTTGAGAACCTACTCAAAAGAGGCTACAACCTCTATTTTAAAAAATCCTTCTTGTAGAGAGCACCAACCCTCATGTTTTTCTAGCACCCACTAGAATAACATTCTCCAGCTACAACTGAGTGAAAGAATCAACTTCCACTTGTACATGCTTCAACTTGTACAGAGAAGAAAACATGTTTTTCCTAGCACCACCCTACCACCCTTGTTTCTCATATTTAAAACATGTACTGTACAATATTTAGAAAAATAGATATAACAATTCAAACCAACTCTGTACAGATATGCTCCTGGATTTATTATGCATCTTGATTCCCCTCATCATCTCTGTTCTGGATATTCTTGAAAGAGATAAGAGTCCTCTGTCATTCTGTAATCTCCACTTTGATGACAATCCAAGCACTAGTTCTTTGTTTTCAGAGAGCGCACCCATTCCTTCATCACACACATGCTTTTATAAATGTCAATCTATAAACCCTTTACCTGTTCATATGCTTAACGGTCCATTTCCATAACTGATCAAACTATTTGATTCCTTAAGGTAGACAAAGAGTCCAATCGCTGAGCAATCATGAGTTTCTACAACACATTTTCATCATTTGGCTTCTTCCGCACTTGTCATTTTTGCAACAAAAACAGATTTTTTGCACTCATGGTTTTGTATTTTTGGTTCCGCAGTATAGGTTCTGCACCATCATTCCACACCATCGATCTTATTTGAGTTCTCCGTGACCATTAATATGATAAGAAAATTGGATATCTGATATGTTGATTTTTCCAGATATCATTCTACGATTTATGCTCTCTGCCTTCCGGTCATCCTTTTATGCATGAATCTTTCCACGTCACCGATTTCCTGCGGCCTCTCTACTGGTTGTTGATCTGAAATCAAACACCTGCTTCCAGACTTTCTGCTTTCCGACTTCTGCTTTCTGCACTTCAAACTTCTAGACTTCGGGATCAGAAAACCCAACTTCCAGCATTAGTCCTTTCTTGTTCTCCCTCTTTCCACTTTACTTTTTTCAACTTCCACAGTTTTGCACTTCTAGCTTCTGGACTTCGGGATCGAAAAACCCAACTTTTAGCATTAGTCCTTTCCTATTCTCTTGCTTTCTACTTTCCACTTTCTAACTTCGGAAATCTGAAATATAACTTTTCTTATTCTCAAAATTTTGGACTTCTTCCTTTCTTCTTCCATACTGCTACACTCCTTCCATGCCGTCGATTTCTGTGCAGGTTCACTCCTGACCGTTGGATCTGTTCATCCGATTAACTTTCAGACTTTGCATATTTTCTCTTGAACGTTGATTTCTTGTGTGGGATCACTCCTGACCATCAGATCTATTCAATAGATTTTTTTTCAAACTTTGCTTTGACCGTTGATTTCTTGTTCGGGATCACTTCTGGCTGTAGGATCTGATCAATATATTTTCTTTCAAACTTTGATTTGACCATTGATTTATTATGTGGGATCCCTCTTGACCGTTGTATCTTTTCACACATCATGGATTCTTCTGAGTCCTTTTTTCATCCTCTACTCATCACCCATGGATTCTTTTGAGTCCTCTGTTTATCTAGATCATGCTTGGAACTATATTTCCATCAATGACAACCATATCACACTTTGATCTATTTTCTATATGACTGCAAATCCTCCAATAGTCACCCCCTTGACCGCAAAACCTCCAACAACTTCTTGGTGTCCAACCTAGGGTTGATACAAAAATACAAGTTATTGGCCCATAATATTTGTCTTTGGATCTCATGGTCCATACATGGGACCTTGGACCACCACACAAGTTCTACAAAGGGAATCTTTGGAACATGAGTGATATGTGGTGTTTATTTCAATCTTTATCACACCATAGATTCTCTTCAGGATCATAAAATGATTTAGGGTTGAAAGTCAAGGTCTTCATCCATAACATTTTTTTGTAGAGCTCATGATTCATGCAATGGGCCACAACAACCACATAGGAAATTAGTAGTAAATATCATCCCATGAGTGATTTATGGTGGTGATTTTTAGTTCTTCCAAATTAGAGGTTAGTCTTAGTGCCTAATACATGGTTTGGTTCCAAGATATAGGTTGTTTTTCCATATCATTTGTCCTTGGGGCTCATGGGTGATGTGTGGGGCCTCGAGCCACCATATTTTCGCATGTGAGAGGGATATGGTACTCATTTAAAGCTTTGGGATGGTAAGTGTTGTTGATGTATTTGTAACTCTGTAAGATATTCTGATGTATATTATCATTGTATGTTTTTGTACCCCCATTGGGGATGTGTGTTACCCCTTTATGAGATGTCTAAATTGTTTCTAGACCTTGAGGTACAACCTCCGTTGTAAGTCGGGGCAATAGTCCCCAGTGTAATATCATGTAATATGTAATTGTGGTCTCTCTCAGAGAAATGGGCTCCATGTGAGATGACATGTAGGCTCAAGTCTTATATTTGGTCAGTGACTTGAAAGGCTATAAATAGGGAGGTGCTCTCCCTCATTTATATACACCTCACACTCTCTCTAAGGAGTTGGAGAGAGAGACAACCATAGGAGGAGAGAAAGATAGCTACTGAATATTTCTTATTACTGCTTTTGATCAACTTACTATTCTAAAGAAGTTTTCAAGGTTTTCTCCTTTGTGGTTTCCCCAATGAAAATCTTTGTGTCTTGTGCATCTTTTACATCTTATGCATTTTGTTGTACTTTCTATTCTTTCAGATAAAGATCCTAGATAATCTAATCAAATCTTAAGAAAATCTAACAAGTGTGGTTCTCATTTCCCATTCAAAGCTCCAATGAAAAAATCCAAACCCTTACACCAATATTTTTTTCTATGGCTCATGGGCAATGTTCAGGGCCTTAGTTATCACATACACCCTTCATATGAAAATTTTAGCCTGTAAGAGGAATATGGTGGCCATATCAAGATTTGTGACACTAAGGATGGTTGTTGTGAACCAATATTTAGATTAAGGTTCTAAGTCTTTACCAATTTCATATAGGTCTCATGGTCCATGAACGTTCTTCCAAGATATCACATAGATCTACTGCAAATATCAAAGCTATCGTCGCCATAATAACCATGATCATAGGAACATACATGTGTACATCGACACCATCATCATCATTGGCATCATCATATATCATCACAATCATAGCCATTCATCTCAACATCATTTTTATCATCATAATCATCATCATCCATATCCTTGACATCATCCATAATCAACATGATCATCCTCATGCTTCTACAGTCAGTCAAGTTCCAATAGGGTCAATCAAATGTTGTTAGGGACAATCAGATGAAATTAGAGTCATTTAGGGGTTATTATGGTCAATCCAATTCCATTAGGGTGAATTATGTTTCCATTAGGACCAATCAATATCAAATAGTGCTATAATCACATGCATCATCATTATTGGCATTGGCATCCTCATTTTCATCAACATCCTATTAAATATTGTATAAATCATCATTTCCATATTTACCATTGCTAATACTAGCATTATTAATAGAAACAACATGTTGTTATACACACTCTAATGTCGTTAGAGACCGTAGGATTCATTTACGTCTATTTACGTTTAATTAGGGTCTCTTAGTTTCCAAAATGGCCATTTAGGTGTTACTTATGTCAACATGCCTGGCACTATCCTTGGCACAACATTGTAGTTTTCCTAAAAAACTTTCTAGTGCAATTCCTTTCGAACTTCCTATCACATATATTGGTGATATGCATGGCTCTATACCTGATGCTATGCTTGGCCCTACACATGGACCATGATAGCATAAGGTCTTATATTTTTCCTTATATCATGGAATGGTCCTCAAGATCCATCCCTAGTGTGCCTCTACTCAATTTGGTGGCCATATCACATGTAGGATTAGGATTCCCTACACATGCCCTGTGCAATGATGTGGGTTACTATGCAAAGACCATGAGGTCCATAAACAAATGTTTTATCCCAACAACATGGTTTTTTGTATCAAACTATGGATTAGTAACCGCGAAGCACCCATAATGTGACAAACCTAAAAATGGTCACCATATCCTTGTCCTAAGGAAAGAATTGCTTATGAAACTAAAATTTATAAACTTGGTATATATATATATATATATATATATATATCTTGTTAAGGAAAGGTTTTCTTTCTGAAATTGAGTAAAAAGGTGTTTAATTAGTTTAAACTTCAAAGTACGTTCCAGTGACGAATTTATCAAGATGATGTGATTTTCCTTGGTAATGTGTGAAGATCAAGATTGCATTTTATTTAATGGGATTCTGACAAGAAAGAATATGAAGGTCAAAGGACTCTACAATTTCTGCAAGGATGCATAGATCAAGATGGATCCTGCAAAAAAACAAAAGATAAGTATTTGCATTTGGATTATCATTTGTCATTATGTCTCTTGTAGATCATATATGTATGTTTTGAACATATTTTCATAATAGTTGTATATAGATATGTTTTCCCATAATTTGTTTCTTATGTATTGCATATTATGTTGATAATTGGGTAAGTGGAGGATATAGTGTTGAATAACATTCCATGAGCCCCTGATGGAGCTAGTCTAAGATGAAACCTCTTTGCTAACATGTTGAGAGTTGTGCACACTCTCGATAGTTTGTTCTGGTGGAGATGGGAGGAATCTAGATAGTTACCAATTTTGTTTGTAATATGGATGGATGTTGTGATGAAGGATTGACTAAGATTCTTAAATAAATGTGTGAACTATTGTCATTGCATTGAAATGTCAACATAATTTGATTGAATTTCATGATTCTACAATATTGCTAACTATCTGATTGGATTTGACTTGTAGGGAAAGACCATATGCCATGGACTAAAAAGGAAGGTTAATGAGACTTGTTCTAGAGGAAAAGTGATGGACATATATATCTTGTTGATATTTAGTGTTCGAGAGAGAGAAGGATTCTCAAAAGCCAAAATATTCTAGGAGCATGGATTCTATGATAAAGTGAGCAACACTAATATGAAATAGACGTGGATATAGTAAATTCAGTCATATGTGGAAACATGAATATCATATGGAAATTTATGGTTGGGAGGAGGCCCCAATGAATGATGATATCTTTACTATAATTGTTCATTCTATCGATGATCATCAGAAGTGGTTGGCATCTAGTCAGAGTCATGGCAGACTCTAGAAGTGGTTAGAGCCTTTTAGTTCTTAAGGATGTGATCAACTACTCAATTTACTTTTAAGGATATAGAGAGAACTATTTACAGGTGAAGAGAAAGTTATCCTTGAGTCCAACATGAGGATCTTGGACTATTATACCATGTATTGGTATTGGAGGTGTGGCTGAGACCTAATGAGATCTTCCTCCTTTAAGGGAAGAACACAGTTGAGATGTTGAGTAGATATAACATGATGGACTGTGAGTACATGTCTACACTGATGGTAACAAATATAAGTGATGTTGTTTTTTTATTCATATTTGGTGGATCCCACTGTACAGGAAGTTGAGAGGATCCTTGATGTACCTAGTCATCACTAGGATAGATATTTGCAGTAAGGATATGTGCTTATTTTCTTGTGACAGTTGGTGTTCATATCGACACCTGAAATGACACATCATATAGGCTGATGGACTATCATGCAGGAATATCTAGAGGGAGAGTATGATGCTCATATGTAGAGGGAGAAATGTTCTCTAGTACAGAGGGAGATGTGATGAGCTTGAAGATGGATGTATACAACATCAAACGGACATTCTCCTAGTATTAGTAACATGACTTGGCTAAGGGTAGATGAGTCAGAATGGGGAAGTGAATTATCCCGAACACTCTGTGATGGAGTGGGGAGAATAGTCCCTAAATGACTAAAAATGGGATTGTACCTTCTCCTGGTAACTTTGTGATGGAGTGGGGATATTAGTCCCATGTTCACTCCCTCGTTGAGAGGGAAGGATGATTTTATAGTGAAATTCTCTCGGAAACTTTGTGACTGAGTGGGGAGATATCTTGGAAACCCTATGAAGGGGTGGAGAGACCACTGCATTGTCTCATACACTCTATGATGTTTTGGGGAGATCTCTCAGACACCCTGTGAAGGGGTGGAGAGACCATTGCATTATCCCAAACACTCTATGATAGAGTGAGGATATATCTAGAACACTATTTGAAGGGGTGGATAGGCCAAAACATTCTCTCAGAAACTATATTATAGAGTGGGGATATCTCTTGGACAAATTGTGAAGGGGTGGAGAGGCCACTGTATTCTCTCGAACACTCTGTGATGGAGTGGTAGATCTCTAGGAAATCTTGTGAACTTGATGGAGAGACCAACACATGCTCTTGGAAACTCTATGAATGAGTGGGGAGATATATTGTACATCATGTGATGTGATGGAGAAATTTAGTGCATTCTTCCACACACTCTTAAACAGAGTGGGGAGATCTTTGAGACACCCTGTGATGGGGTGAAGAGGATGGGGCATACTAGTGCATATTACATGTAGGATCTCCAATGGAATGGATTGAGCTGATGTATGTGGACCCGCCAATGTACTGGGTTGAGTTGTTGACTCCTTAATAGAATAAGTTGAGTTGTCACATGTAGGTTCCCCAATGGCCAGGGTTGAGTTGGTGCATATTGATTCCCTGATGGACTGGGTTGAGTTGTTGACATTTCTCAGAGGACTGAGATTGTGTTGGAAGAAATTTCTTATGATATAGAGATGTTAGAGATAGTTTTGATTTAAAAATGATATCCATACATTTTATAGTATGATGATTCTTCCCTGGCTAAGAGGGAGTGTTGATGTAGTAGCTATGTGAGGCATCCTCACCAGGTTGGCCTTAGAAAATATAATAAGAAACAATGATTATTATGCATAAAAGACAAGTCAGACCAGATTAAGTGTGCAAGTTGGCCCTAGTTGAAGTGAATAAGAAAAGATAAGGTCAACTCTAAATAACAAGTTTCCTCACTCATTTTCACCCAACCAAGTTCACTCCACTCGAGGAAGAAGTTCTCTACCAGCTAGAAGAAGTATTTTTTGGGGTTCCTTATATTTGGAGGAGTTTCTCCTTTGTTCTTGTGGTTTATCTTATGCTATATGTGATTACTATGTATTTTGATGTATTTTTTAATTTGAACTAAGATCTCTATCAAAAGGTTGTTGCGTTTTATCCCTTGTGGTTTCCAAGGTCAAAATATTGTGTCTATTATTTCTATGCTTGGTTGTTCTTTTAGTGATCCTACTATATATTATACTACATATAAT
>LPNX011147598.1:184591-281516 GCA_001517045.1 Pseudotsuga menziesii
AACACAAGTCTTAGACCTTAACATAAGGTCATGATCTTAACCATAAGATCCTAGTACAAGCATCTCTCCTAAATATGAAAATTTCATGTGAACTTAATACAATATAAGTTCCAGACTTGATACAATGTAAGTCTCCTATCTTAATACAACATAAGGTAAAGGAGAATAACATAAGGTCATGGAGAATAACTCCTAAAGTTGTACTCTCAACACTCCCTCTCTGTGAGGGAAACTTTCTCTACCATACCAAGGTTATCTCATAAGTGTCTAAACTTCTCCACATATAGAGGTTTGTCACAAATTTTCAATATGATCATAATACCTATGTAATGGAACTCATTTTACATGACCATGACTTCAATGAAGTAAAACTTAATCTCAATGTGTTTTTATCATAACACATATATAGGTTTTTTGAGAAAACTTGCTTATTAACCCCTAATGACTATAGGCTCAAGTATTTAACCCTAGTAAGTATCTTCCCAAGATACTCCACTCCTTCGTATGCAGTACTATCTACAAAACACATTTTTCTTATGTAGTACTCTCAGACATACATCTTGCTTCTGTAGTATTAGCCAAAATACATTTAGCTTTTGTAGTACTAGCCTCAAATTACAATGCTTATCTCAGGCTAAAACAATAGCTAGATAACAAAATCAAATAATAGGTCTTCCATGTATCAAATACAATAAAGAGCCTATTCGAATGTACCTCAAAGGTACTCAAACATATTCCTATACAATAGGTCTTCCTAAAGACCAACCAACTACTTATACAAATTAGCATCATTTGGATCCAATCTAGAATACAATTTCTTTAAACTAGAAACTATGAATTTTAAATCCATCACATATAACATTATAAAACAAATGTGTAATAAATTGCAGAAAGAAAGACTTATCTTTTCTTTCACTCTTCAACATTTGTTGACTTCTTGAATCTTTTGCTATCTGGAGAATTTCTCTGTGAGATTTCCATTCTATGTGATGTTCTTCAATTCATGACCACTTTCTCAGTGATCCTTCCACTACAGAATTTGAACCCGAAATATGACGACAGAATTCGACAACATTCGACGTATCATATGGATGTGTCGGACAGTAACGATGAAAAGTATTGATCCTTTTAAATTATTTTAGCACCGTCGAATTTTCGACACTACGGCGTTGGATTTTCGACACTAGGGCATAGGATCTCCAACACTAGGGATATTCCTACACTAGGGCTATTTCGACACTAGGGTGTAGGATTTTCAACACTCAGGAGTAGGATTTTCAACACTCAGGCGTAGGAGTTTCGACACTATGGCATAGGATTTCTGACAGTAGGGCTATGTTGTTGGATTTTCGACACTAGGGAATATATATATATATAAAACCACAACCGTCTGGACATAATATTTCTTCATGAAACAAAGAAACCAATCAATAATTTCACGTGGAGTTGATACAATATACCTCCACATCCGGAGGTCACACAGAGGAGGTCATTGGAGGTGCTGTCGGAAGTCAAGTGTGTTTACGCAGAGGAGGGTTTGCAATGGCCAGGGTTTGCAGAGGCAGAGGATTGTTTGGTTTGAAACAATCATTCAGGTCTCTCTATAATGAACTTCCTCATCTGAATTGGTTTGAAACAATCATTTGGGTCCCTCTATAATCAACCATTTTAGTAGTGCCTGTCATTTGCACTGACTTTCTGCCAGCTCCTCTTCAGCATTATGTTTTTTTAGTTGGGGGTTTTGAGATGTATCTCATAGCACTAGCACTATAGATAACAATACTATTGTGTTGTCGAATTCATAGCATTACAGTTAACAAGATTTCATGGGTAATTTGTGGCCTAATCTTCTACATCATTTGAGTGCACAAATTGCCATATTTGTAGTGATGATGTTGGTCTCACAGTGGATGGAGAGCTTTTTTCTTCTTGCAGCAAATGTGAATTTCCAATCTACAGGACGTGCTATGAGTACGAGCGGAGTGAAGGTAACCAGGTTTTCCCTCAATGCAAAATGAGATTCAAAGTCCATAAAGATAAGTGATCTGGCTTATTTTGGGCAATGCCAGTTTACATAGCTTAGATCTGTTTAAATTTCTGCATAGTAGTATTTTTCTTGAGACCCTACAAACTTCTTCCCTGTTTTTTTTTAGTACATTTTTCTGCAAGATATTTTAGTGGGTTTTTACTTATCAGGGTAGTCCTTTCAGACCTGTTATGGATGGCTTTCAAGTGGGGCGCTCTCAGAATGGCGGACATGGGACCTGCTCTGCAAAAACTAAGAGTTTGATGGATTTAAGAGACACACTCAAGAATCTCATTGAATCGTTAATCTCCAAGAACCAATGCCAATAACAATTTCAATATTGAATCATTAATGAAAGGATCTATTTACATTCAAACACTTATTGTTTTCAACCTTGTCACTTTTGAATCCTTATGATAAATATAAATCTTTTGTAATCAATGGGGTTAGTTTTTGGCTTTTTCTGAAAAACTTCTATTTTTGACTAGCTGGGAATGGGTTTCTTAAGGATATCTTTTTATTTTGATGGGAAAAATCGTAATTTAATTTCTTGCAAAACAAAATTACATATATAAGATACCCCTAGCATTCAAAATGTAACCTTTCTCAGGTTCTGTGAAGGGGCACTAAGATGCAATCTTTTAAAAATGTAGTTTAACTCAGGTCTTCATTTTCATGACCATAGTTTCTAAGAGATATATTTTAAGGCAGAGTGTTTATTTTTCTTATAATTTGAAAGCATTTAACAAATATTCATGTTTCTGATTTTGTGTTTTTTAGTCGCATCTTGTTGTTTGAGTTTTTTGATTTGGTTTTTACTTATCCTTACATGTAATTACTTAATACTAGTTCAATTATGTGGTTATTTTTTGACCTAGAGTTTAAACAGTGCATATTTTAAACATAAATTGTTCCCATTTCTAGCATGTCAGATAACTATTTTTCCAAATGCTTTTTGCAGAGATTGGATGCTAAGTATGAATTGGATCCTTCAACAAATAGTTTGTTATATGATATTGTGCGTAAGGAGATTGAAGAGAAAACAGCCAAGGGCTCTTCTAGTTGCACAAATGCTCTACTGTGGCTGACAAGGTGAAATATGCTTTCGAAGCACATATTCATTTCCTCTTTCTGTATTGTAAGCCACATGCAAAAAATATGCTGAATTTATCTTAGTAAGCTGCATGCTTGTTCTTTATTTGTTGTCTAACATGAATTTAGCATGCCAACTCTTGCAATCAAATCTAACTTGATTTTACCATTGGACAAGCTTTCTCGAGAATTTTTAAAATTTTGATCTATCAGAAATATGTTTCTTTGCATGATCCTATTAATCTATTGAGCTAGATTGCATTTTCATTTCACCTTGACTTGATAAATCCCCTTTACGATTCAGCTTTATCATGGTTTGCATGATTACAACAAAGTTGGAACTTGTGAGGACTTGGAAACTGTAATTGGAACAAGGTCAGATACCTAGGATGTTTGCAAAGAACACATGACTAATGAAAGCATGATTATGTGGTAGTTTACTTCATTGGATTTCAGTTATAGTTGGCCAGGGCCAACCCATATTTTTAACAAAATGTGCTACTTAAAACATGTAAACACAAAGTTCACCGTTCAAGTTTTGAAATTGCAGTAAATGATTTGAGCTTTCTTCTTTGAATGAGGCCAACCTTTAAGTTTTTGGAAGTTAAAAACTTAAATACCCTTTCAAACAAGACCCTTGCAAGCTATAAAAATTTTGCTTAGATTTCATGTTTGAGGGGTTTCTATTATGACAAAATCACCTAGGACTTTCATTTGATCCTTTTCCTTCCTAGGACAGACCACCACAGCTCAAGTAACTATGGGATATCACAAGATAACACAACAACATGTTACCCATGGTATTGAGCTGAGGTGGTTCTTTAAGGGTTGTAGATAACAGGCTACTGAGGGGATTATCAGTTCTTTTGTCAACATCCTATTATCTTCCATGTTTGCAGTTTGTTATGATTTTTCAATGTTTTCTTCATTTGCCAATATGTAGCTTGAAATTCCATGCCACCATAGGTTAAACAAATGTTGCTGTTGTCAATGTTGATTGCTACACATTCAGTGTTTGATGTTGTCAGAACTTGATCCTATGATCTGAAGGAAACTTGGATGTAGCTGGAACAACTATCTAAAAAAGAATGAAACTTAAGAAATTTGGATTGGAAACTCCCTGAAGTATTTCTTTTGCAAAAGGTACTACAAAAGGTTCTATCTATCACTCTATTTGACATTTGGAAACCCATGTAGATATGCAAATTTTCATTTTTCTACTTTACCACTACAATGGGTGACACCCATTTGCTTTTGTCTACTTGAATAATAACTTATGTAACTTGTATATTCTCTAATTCTTCTTTTGCTGCCTTCTTTTTCTTGGGGTTCATTTGAATAGCCTTTTCCAAATTGATTTAACATATGGTTGTAGCTGAATTTTTAAGAACATGAAAAAATCATGGTAGCTAAAGGGGGACTTGTCTGCAAAATTATTTGAATAGCGAGTGTGCTCAATTTTTCTTGGTCCAGACTCCAAACTCCATCCCCTCCATCTCCTAGTTTCATCTTTTTGTGAGTGTTGTTGTGTAGTCTCATTAGAAGTCTCAATCTTTTGTTTGTTCTTTTGTAAATCTTTCTTGCATGAGCTCAACATTTGCTTTGTGTCAATGACTCGGTCCCTTGCTGTAGTAGTGTTGAATATGTCAATAGTATGCTTCCCTCCCATCATCCTAGCATCATTGACTCCCAACGCAAGGCCATTTAGCCATCATTTGGATGCTTTGGACACCTACAGGACAGTCTTGATATTTACTGTCATAACACTCTTCTTGCAGCCCTATCATTTTCGCAACCTACCATTTAATCCTCCCAAAACCACCCTAACTTATCCTCTGATATTTCCCTCTACAACCATCCTTAGAAAATCACGAACATAAGCACTAAGGACTGTCATAAGAACATCTTAACTGACAGAAAATTAAATTGCTTGACAGTCCACTTAGCTTCACAAATTTCCATTTGGAGTTATTGATTATCATTTGCATCTTTATTTGGAATTTCACTCTAGAATTGGCAACCTAGGAACAAAACTCGGGACTGTCTATTCAGAAGCAACCTTCAACCATACTCAAAATTAACTTGACAGTGGCATACAATTAAGACCAAAACTTGTTTTGATTTCAAAGAATACACCTTGGTGATTTCACACTCCTTCTCTTACCACTTGTCTATGATTTGAAACATTTGATTGAGCAATGATATGTTATATTCTGCTTGACTGAAAATACTTATGATTTTGATAGTAGCATGATAACATTCACAACCTTGGAAATTACACAAAGAAGATTTAAATTTCCCTTTAAAAAATTGGTTAGATACACTTGTTTGGGTTGTTGATATCATTGGTTGACTGAAATTTCAATTTCGATCTGTCATCATATATTTTAATTAGGCTAGAAATAACACACCTGCTCCATCATTTGTTTGCCATTGGCATTTACATTTCAAACTTTCTTATCATTTGGTGAGGCAGGAAATTTGTGTTTCAAGATTGAAAATTGTAACTTGTACTTGACTTTGCAAGAGAAAAATATGATTTCCAGCTTCACAAGTACACATTAAGAATATGAAGTTTCCATTCAACTTAATGGCCTAAATGGCTGTCCCAAAACAAATTTCAGCTTGCAAAAGGACAAGACACTTTAGTATTTATGGAAAAGTATCAACCAATTGCTTTGAAGCTCAATATTATCACAACAAATGGACTGTCAAAGTCAAGGTACGTTCTAGCAAATGTAAAATCTCTATGACTGTCCATGCAATTTCCAGCCAAATAGAAAATGCCACTCAATCATGCCCAAAATGTAGATTCCATCTCTTGAAAAACAATTGATAATTAAGCTAAGTGCAAGAGCTTCTTTAGATGGGTATGATTAAATGAATAAGTGATAGAGCCCAACTATATAGGGCTGGAAATGTTTGCAAGATAAACAGTCCTCTTGTATTGTGTATGTTCCCTTAGGGTATGACGTTGAGGGGGTTCTAGGTCCTGCGTTAGGGAGTCATATTGTGATAGGATAATAAAATGACATAGGATAGTGTTGTAGGTTTGAGATAGGATAATAAAATGACATCAAATGGCTGCCCCTCTATAAAATTATAGTCTGTTATAAGGGTAGAGCATTTTTTCATTTGAAATAAATGGTTTGATTTATACTATATAAAGCACCAATATCTTTAAATTCTTAATAAACATCGGTGCTTGTAAATAAAATATACACACCTGCAGAGGTTTTAAGGATATGATTACTTGATAAATGGAATTTCCTCCAGAAGACTGCACCTAAAGTAGTACTCAACCAGCTTATCTTGAGCACTTGAAATGGATGGAAGTTTGGAACCATTCATTACAATGAGAGTGTTTTGACACTTGCAATTATGTTTCCCTACAATGGTTATGTTGTTTCCAGTACTATTCATGGTATTGGTAAAATTAGTTGTTTATATTATTAAGATAAGATAATACTTTGATCTGCCTTATCAATTATAAAATATATTTTGATTGATCATATGACCTACATCATCAATACATGAAAGAATGAGCCAATTAGTAATTTGGATTCTATTAGTGAGAAGCCCTGGATTATTCTAGAAATGAAAAATGTTGATAACTATACACAGGTTGAGTATTGTACAAAATACTAATCAAACATATGTAACACCTCAGCAATATGAGTTTATCAGGGCCAGTTAAACAAATATTAGGCCAACTATGATAAGAGCTAACTGGAAGAAAACTGTTATCAAAACATTTCCAGTCATTATGGAAAATATGAGTAGCAGACACTTAGGAATTTTTTTCCAACAAATAGTTACCCAATCCTGCAACAAGTGGCAATCTATGGTTGATACAACTCCTAAAAAATTTCTAGAATTCCTTTGTTGGTGATTGTCATAGGATAAATATTTCTAATCCATTTACCAATTACAAGCAATCTTTGTCATAGGGCAAATATTTCTAGACTGCCTTTGCTTGTAATTTGTAATAACCCCATTAAGTTGGGATCACTTAGAATACTAGGCAATATTGGGACACAATATACTACAAAATATGAACGAGAAAATGGCTCAAATGAAGACTAGACTAAAGGAAGATAAATATTGTTAAAATAACTATAACATTACAAAAGGGGACTTACTTCCCTATAGTTGATTTATTGGTGTCTCAAGCCCATCTTGATGAAGAAATGGTTTCCTAGAAGATCAAGTTTAAACTCTTCTTAGATAACCAGTTTTAAAAAAAAACTATAAAGATAACCAGAGGGTTTTTTGTTCTTCTCATAGAGATTAATATTTTATTTTGGAAATGTATGTGACCTATATTTTAGAGTTTTTAGTGCTATACTCACTTGTCTACATTCATCTATTGAGATTTTTGTATATACTTGTTAAGGTTTTGTGTGAGAGAGGTTGTGCATTAGAACAATTCAACTTGTAGAATCCTTTCAACATAGAAGTAACATTCTGCCATTCTTATACATCCGTCCAACCACACTGTACCTGTATAATAGACTTTGATATTTATATGTTCCAACATCTGAGATGATCATGATTGGTGAAACCACAAATATTGAAAGGATGCAAGTTCCAACATTTTTCTTGTACATGTCATGTTCTACCACAATTGAATGGAAGATTGTTCTTGCATTTGCTCCTGTTTCATTACAATGTTACTTGTAGATAATTCCTTGTCTGTTGATGTTTCTGCTTTCACAAATTTGATGTCATCATTGCTTGTTTGACCTTCATAACCAAGGCCTTCATTTCTTGGCCTTATACATATCTTGATGGGATTTTGGATGCCTTGCATGTTCTTGCCTAAACCTTTGCCATCAGAACCCATTTTATTCATCAGTTTGAATTTTGGACTTAATCCCCTTTGTATGCCTTTTAAAACAACCAATATCATCATCTTCACTATCAGGTTCACCTTCAAAAATATCACTAGAATCATCTTCAATATGAGATACACATGTACATCATCAACCTTAGCATCAGCCAAATTACTGCAATCACCCAAACCATCAAGCTTTTGAAGCAAATTACTTGTATCACAAATTGAATAATCATGTGCATCACACATTACTTTTTCCTGCTTAAAATTTTTTACTTCACGTTTCACTGCTAACAACGCATTTTCCTTTGCCAATAACTCTTGGTACAATGATTCTATCATTTGATCTTTCTTATCATGAAGATTTAGGATATTGTTTACCCATTCATCCACTTATTCCAACTTTTCTGTTAGTTCACTAATGCGTTTTCTAGTGCAATCAACAATTTCTTTAAAAAAATTGCCCCCTATTGAATTGTCTAGTTTATGTAGCTTGTCAATTTCATGAAAAGCATCTTCAAGATCTTGCTGAAGAAGTTCAATTTCACGGTAATCATTTTGTAGTCATTTTCCTCCTTTACCCATTTAGAAGTGCCGATTGAATCATGCTTGCATGTCAATAATAAACACAACAAAAGGGTGTCAGGTACAACCAATCATGCACCCATATTCCACAACAATGATGGGGGCGTTGGGTACCACTGAGCTTGCACCCCAAAGATTACAATCAATTTTCCTTCAAGCAATGATAGGGTTCTTCCTTTAAATGAGTACAATTTTGAAATCCCCACTAGATATTTGTTGTGATTACAACTTCTTTCAAAAATGTAATATTTCTCAATAATGGGCAATAAAATAAACTTTGAATCTCTTTAGAATTGTGTTTGAACCTTTAGGGTTCTTTTCTTTGCCCATTTATGTTATTAGATAAAAAGTTTAACATGTATCACATGCGCTTGTGAAGACATCATGAGTAGAATCACAGTAGTGGTTTCCAGCTAGATAAAAAGCCTTTCAAGTTGTTGGTGACACTGAAGTTTTGCCTTGTCTGTAATGACTGCATCATTCATAATTCCATATCCAGTAAATTGCTTGAGAACTACCTGCTGCTGTTTGGTGACTTGCTCTCATAGCTTGGTGGCTTGTTTCGGCATTTAAAGAAACCTCTAAGCCTAGAGATTCATTATGGGCCCTATTTGAATTAGAGTTGAGTTAGAGCTGAGTTGGAGTCGGAGTCCGAGTTTTAAAACATTTAAAACAACCAGCTATGACTAGGAAACACCCAAACTGGTCCGAATTGGTTGGTTCTGATAGCTTCGAATATAAATATGACTCTTATCTTGAAATATTTTTTTCACTTCGCCATTCTCTATATCTAAATTAAATTCAGTTATAATTGTTCCATATTGCCTTTTGAGTTACCACTCCTTTTGTTTATAAGCTTGCCTTTTGCAACCTTCACTTATGCTATATCCTTGTTTTTCCCAATTTACTGGGTGACTGTACAAACAATAATGTAAGTAGTAAATACAGAAGTAATTGCAAAATTAAGGGTTATAGAACTCAAATTGAGAGTGAGGCAATGGAATTTTAATAAAGTTAGTAATGAAAAGTAATTTGGGGAGTTACCAACCTGTATACTGGTATATAGGGGATACATCATGAGTAAAGAGGTATATACTAGTACATATAAATGAGTATATACCATATATTGGTATGATTTTTCATGGTATTTCTTCTCCATCAATGCTCTAAGAATTGGGGATACATCATACACTATTGAAGCCCAATAATAGAGGCATCTCTGTGTAGGTCAGAAAGATGGAAAACATTGAGGGAAGATTGTTTCCAAGGCAGAGGTAAGCTTCCTTTTTTCCTTTTCTCTACAGAGAACACACAGCTAATCCATTGAGACTCTTGAATATGGTGAATCTGCTAAGCCATAGAAAAGGATTCTCCCATGCTCCAAGTATAGGGAATATATCATGCATTCTTGACCCCTGGTAATAGAGGCTTCTTTGTGTAGGGTATAGAAATATTAAAAACCATTGATGGGATTAATTCCGAGGTGGAGATAAGCTTCCTTGTTTCTGGCGTCTTTGTGCAGGGCAGATAAATATAAAAAAAACTATTGTCGGGATTGATTCCAAGGCGGGGAAAAATATTCCTTGTTGTTCCTTACTATTGAAGAGGAAAAATAGAGCTAATCTATTAAGACTTGAATATGGTGAATTACTAAGCCATATAAAATAATGTAAAATGAGTGACTTTTTCCTTCTTAAGTATGGTGGGTCTCCCTGCTGCATTTGCATCACTTTTCAGCCAGCCTGTGGAGGATAAATTGACACAGGTTTTCACATTGAAAATTAACATTCATCTATCATGAAATCTGTCGCAGGTTTTCCACATTGCCCTTATTGCAACTATTGTTTTTGGTACACTTGAGTCTGCTACCTCAGTCGATGATTTAGGTATTACATCTTGTCCTTTTGTCTTTGTCTTGGATTTTTAAGTCTTGATGCCTATCTCATAATTTTATAGAAAACTTCTGTTAGCCATATTTGTAGTCATGGAACCAAATCTGGAACCTGATGATGGGTTGAGCTATTGAGCCTGAAACATTGAGAAATTAAAACCTTACACTGTGTTTCCAAAATTCTGAAGCAGATTTGAAGCTATGGAATCATATTGTATTTGATTGTCCTATTTTTATTCTTTCTTGGCTTGTATAATTATGCAAGGGAAGAAAACACTATTAGATGCTTCTTAATAGAGTACTATTAGATGCTTTTAAATTAGCAACATTAGATTTGGAACCATAGGAGTGGCCAAGGATTGTGGTCTAGCATGTGATTTCTCTTTAGAATCTCCACTTTGTGCCAAATCTATAGATGAAAAACCTATAGACCCAGAAATCTACTGCACAAGGCCAATTCCTTTCATGTCATATCCACTTTCCAACTTCTTCTTGCATCATGCAATGTGCTTATCATAGCTACCTATAAGTATCAAATTATTTACATATAGCTACCTAGATTCCATCTATGTTGAATCCTCTTTCAAATGAAGAGACCTACATATCTTTGGTCCTGATGATGTATTAAAACTTAAACACATCCACCAAAATATATCAAAATACAATGATATCTATAGCATATCTCAAAGTAAACTTGCCACTAAATACAATTTTATTATTATTAATATACAATATCCCGTCGGTTATCTGACGTTCAATTTCATCCAATCCGACGAAATTGTTGTGGCTTTGACGGTAGTTTGTCGTAGGAAATCCGATGGCCTTGCCATAGGAAATCCGATGACATTTCCATAGGAAATCCAATGGCCTTGTCGTAGGAAATCCGATGGCCATTCCATAGGAAATCCGATGGCATTGCCATAGGAAATCCAATGACCTTGCCATAGGAAAAACGACGTCCGGTCTGTAGGAAATCCGACGGTCGTGCCATAGAAAATCCAACGGTCGTGTCGTAGGAAATCTGACGGCCTTGTCTTGGCTGTCGACTATCCGATGTTACGCCACCGACAACAAAAGAAATTGAGGGTGTCGAATACCCGACAGGTTAGTGTCGAATTTCAAACATGGTAGCCGTCGAATTTTGGCCTTAAACTATGTAGTGTTCTCTTTATATTGTAGCACCTGAACTACATCTCTGATAGTTTTAACTATTCTCTGGCAGTCCATACTATAGCTCTTCTTGAGTATCAATAGTGTCTAAGAATTTGACCATGTCTATGCTCATGTGGATTCGCTTCACAAGATATCATAGCCACTGGTTGCCTAAGTCATGTACCATGAATAACTGATGGGGCTTTTGTCTATTGCTTCCTATGAAGACACATCAATAGTTCCTCTTCAACTAAAGGGGTCTTTTTGTACTATACCAAGCTTGTCCCATACAGAGGCTTTAGTAAGCTGTAAATGTTGCTCATATGTGGATATGTACCATGTCTCGAATATAAATTACTAGAAACATCAAAAGATTTATTTATTTTAAACGTGCTCTATCTAGAGAAACACATGTGATCTTCCTCAATCACTATACTAGTAATATTTCATATATCTTTGAAACTCTATTTCACTGACCAAGACATATCTGAGTCCACATACACTTGTACCAAGTAGGTACCACAATACATGCTATCTACATGTATATGTATAGACTGTAAATCACATGACTAATCCTGGGACCTGTTACTATCTAGGTTCATCTCAAATAACTTTTGAGATCTTCCAAATATGATCTAAACTTCATATTTATATTCATATAGATGGCCATGGACTTTTAATCCATCATCCTAAAACTATTCAGTTTCTCTGCTACACATTTTCCCGCATTTTCCTTAATTAAGGAAAATATTATCTGGTGACTACCACACCTCTAATCATAAGAATCATAACAATATTTTTGAATATTGTTCTTAGTTTCCTTCTAAATTATGAACATCATTCATATCTCCTTTTTTACAGGAGTTACATCAACCAGTTACACTAGTTCTTCAGGAGATAGAGAGACTAGCAACTTCCTCTTCACCATGTAAATTTAAGAATCATTATTATGGTCCTCCATCAAAGAGACTTATGCTCATCTATATCTGAATCTCTTCTTTGACACATGAACCTAAATAAGATAGAATACCTTCAGGAGTCTTCACATCTATCAGAATAGATTTGTGCCATTTATTTTGTCTGCTTCCCAAGAGACATAGAAACCTCCTGAATTGTTCTCTTTTAGGATCACCCATCTGAATGAATATAAATTCATGTCTTTATTTAATTTTTAGGTAAGGGAATATTAATTTTCCCTAAAGTAAAAAATATTCTAATGGTTAGAACCATTTCACACTCATGAATTTTATTCACATGAAATACTCTCAATATACTGATAATGATTTACATAGTTATGTACAGACACTGACCGACTGACTTAACATAACCCATTATAAGATTATGTAATAATATGCAACCCTATATCAGTCCAAAAAATTCATTTTATGAAAGAAATATACAACCCCATGTCCATATCTCATGAGGTAAGCATGAAGCCCTCTACTTGGCCAACGACGTAGTCTTATGTTCACAGTTTATGAAACAATCATGCAACCCTAAATATCATGTCTTATGGAGGATATGTTCATCCTTATATCAGTCCTATATATTATCACAAAATATGTACTCATGAGAATGATAATATGCCAATAAGGATAGAAAAGCCAATGTATATGCTAACCACAATTCCAAGTCCAAGAATATAGATCTATATGACAGACATGAAACATAAAAAAAAAATTGTATCTAATTTATAACAGTATATATAAAAAAAATGTAAAGTACTCATATTTATTATTTATGTGGGATCCATCTTGATCTCTGCACCCTTGCAGAGATAGGTGGAGTCCTTCTTTATTCACTGCAACTTACAACACTGCAAAAAAAACTTAATGCATGTACTAGAAGGTGTGTCTCTGCATGGGAATAAAGATCCCATGAAATCAAGAGCGAATTCTCTTCTTCATTAAAGGAAATATTCCTTTCGATCAACCTCTTCCTTAGATGATTTCTCTTGAGAAGGTTCACCTCCTTCTATGGCGGTGGATGCATGAACTTTTCCTTCTTTTCTTTTCCTTCACTGCAATTCTGTATGTAGTGACATGCCTTCTTACAATAAAAACATATTAGTTTTGATTTTTCCATACTTTTATGGATATCTTTCTTCTTTGCACAGAAAGTGTTCTTGGGAGAAACAGATTTTCTTTCTTTCTTGGTTCTTGTCACGAGGGAAAGATTATCTTCCTTAGTGCTCACCATCTTATTTTGGATGCACCCTTCTTCTTGGATGCAATAATGCCAAGGTATTTCAAAATTGGGCTACTGTTCTCTTCCATTTACCGCAGCTATAAAGGTCTCCCGTGAGGAGGGGAGTCCATCGACATCGGTTTGTAGAAGATCATCCTCATCTGTCTCTACACCGATGCTTACTAGTTGATCCTTCACTTGTGAAATACTTGTGAAGAATGATGCTATGGTTTCTTCCTTCTCCATATTAATGTTGCACAACTTGTTCTTCAAATCCCTTTTTTGAGTAGGGGTCGTATTCTCATAAAGATTTGTGAGTGTGTCGAAACACTCCTTTGTCATCTTCAAC
This sequence comes from Pseudotsuga menziesii, assembly GCA_001517045.1. NCBI lineage: Eukaryota > Viridiplantae > Streptophyta > Pinopsida > Pinales > Pinaceae > Pseudotsuga > Pseudotsuga menziesii. The sequence goes on from LPNX011147598.1 coordinate 198,711, forward strand.
TGTGTGATCACTGACATGAGGTTGTCCTTCACAGAGTCATATATGATCATCTTTTCCTTTGCTTGATTCTTCTTGTAATTTATTCTTCCTATATTTGTATTAGGATTTTGTATCACGTAGCTCATAAAAGAATCAATATCATGCTCTTCAAGAATATTGATCACCCTCTCCTTCCATGTATTGAAGTTGGATGTTCCTTTGAGTCGATCTTATGGTCATATGGTTATTGATGCCATTGATTCTAGATCCTGCTCAATGCTTCAAGATCTATGGCAGCTTATAGTGTTTTCACAAAAATAATCTCTTCCACGCCCTTGATCGAATACCATGTTTGTGATTGAGCAAAAATATGAATATAATTGAACTTTAAAACTTTAATCCATAATAACAATGCATATAGATCTCCTCAATATTCCAAAGACATAAATCAAACCATAAAACATAGCATATACCCTGGGAAAACCCTCCACTGATTCGTAGGATAAAAAAACCCAGCAAACAATCTTAGAGTATGATTGATAATTGGAAGACAATGATTACAGCACAATATCAGATTGCATTTTCCGAGAACACAAGAGAGTAGATATCAAATGAAACACTGTGATGATATTGCCAAGTGCATAACACTTTAACAATAAGTCAAATTAGGTCATACAATGAAGGTAGAGAATATTGCATGCTTCAGTAAGTAGTTAACATTGAGAACATTGTTTTATCTTCAACTATGCACCCTCACTGACTTGGTGTCAAGTTGGCACTCCATAATTATCTCACACAAAGAAGATATGCGCCTTGCATTAATTCACTGAGTTTAACTGTCTCTAACTGAGTTGTTAACTAAATGAACTGAACTAAACTGAATGGAACTACATGCAAATGAATGGAACTACATGCAACTGAACATAACTAAATGTAATTGAACATAACTTAATGTAACTAAATATAATTGAATGTAACTGAATAGAATTGAATGTAACTAATTAGAATTGAATGTAACTGAACAAAACTGAATGTAACTAAACAGAATTGAATGTAATCGAACATAACTAAATGTAACTCCATCAGTGCCATCTCCAACAACTACTTGCATAAATTAAAGATTTGATTCCTTAATTAACTGGAATTTTTTTTATCATAATTAATACTCAACTGATGTCTTATCAATTCGAGTTCACTTGGTGGCATGCATGGGTAATTCAAATTCTCTCTCTCTATCTCTGTGCTCATATTACTTTTTATTTACATGGTCCATATTTGTTTTCATTAATTCTATATCATATCATACTCATAAGAATTGTTCTGAAACTATGGTCATATGTATTACCCCAGGTCATATAGTCACATGCTAAAGTAAATACCTCTTGGGGTAGTTAATCCTTAATGGAGACTTGTAGCACCTGTTGACCATGATTAGCCATACATCATGTAGTATATCCTCGAGACTTAATAAAACATAAGGAATGTGAACTTAATACACCATATGTTCCAGACTTGATATAACACAAGTATCAGACCTTAACATAAGATCACAATCTTAACCATAAGATCCTAGTACAAGCGTCTCTCCCGAATATGACAATGTCGCGTGAGATTAATACAATATAATTTTTGGACTTGATACAACATAAGTCTCAGACCTTGATACAACATAAGGTAAAGGAGAATGTATGAACCTAATTACAACATAGATTCTAGACTTGAGTGCAAGACAAGTCTCATACCTTAACAAAACATAAGGTCATGGAGAATAACTCCCGAAACTGTACTCCCAACAACCACTGATTCAGATCTTGGGGGATGAGACTTTAGATGATTGGATGTTGAAACAAGAGGATATTCAAGCTGAAAATTGTTAACAATTGATCCATATAGTAACATAAAGTAAATAGACCAAATGGAGGGGTGAGGGTCAAAGAGGGTTATTTGAACCTCACCTCTAAAACTATACTAAGAAAGACACTCAGAACCAATAACCCAACAATAAATCAATAGAATAAGAGAGAGAGATAGGATCTAGAAATAATAGTTTCTTTTATTAAGAAGGCATAAATCATTTACATAATATAATTACAATGTGCCTTGAAGACATACCATGGAATAAAACCATGGCCTACCAAATACCATAGAAAATATGACTTGTATCCATACCATGCAACAAAACCATGGGATATAAAATACCATGGATGGAAGAGGGTGGCCTCTCCATTTAATGCTTTTATGACTTATACATCCTAATTTAGACCATATTCCCCCTAGGATTCATATCAGTAACATAGATCTGTTAAATGGTATTTTGCAGTTACAACGAATGTCACAATGAATAGAAAGAAACATGAATCATCATCATGTTAACTCACACTCTACACAAATGAGTATTTTTTATATCCAAAATAGATTTGCATCACCCAAAATGAAAGTATATTAACGAGCTGTTAGATCCTCAAATCAACTCTTGAAAATCATACAAATTCACACTCCTATTCTATTGCAAATTCTCCATTGTGATAATAATGAGAGAAAGAAAAAGAAGAAATGAAAGCCTCAAGAACATCCAATAAATTCTTAACACTCACTCTCCTCTAGCTCATATAGGATGAGCAAAGAGGTTACCATTAATCCTTCTATTATAAGTAAAACATATTAAAATGGCAGTGTAAGAGAAAATTCCTCCTATAGGGAACACTTCTTTAAGCAAATGCAACTTCCCTCATGATGAATGTATCTACACCTGCAACACTTTCCTAGAATAGGTATCAAACTCTTTCACTAAGTTTCCTCTTACACACCCTAAGAACAACTTGAGTAACTCTAAGGGAATAGTATCTTGTTGATTTACATGTGTCGGCATCAAATGGTTTAGGAAGGGAAGCTCCCTCATGCTAAGAATAGATGTAAATCCCATTGATGAAACATCCTCTTACAAGCATGTAAATTATAGGCTTAATGTACCTTATATACACCAAAAATAGAGTGTAACTCCTCATAAAACACCTTCCATGTTTTTCGCTAAGAATCGTATAAAAATTATCTCATAAAGGAACTCTTACTACTACTAGGGTGGGACAATGTAAATGCCTTTAATTAGTGATCTCCTCATGATACTAATAATAGTACACAACAACCATCAAGTGGGAAAACCTTGTGCTGCAATAAATAGTCAAGATTGCACTCTTCAACTACTACAATATTCCTCAAAAAGGTGCCCTCCCTCTTTGATTCCATTAACAGTCCAACAACGGATGAAATATCCTCAAGAAGGTGCCCAAATCAACACAAAAACAAATTAGAGGGACGCATTGCACTTTTCTACAGGACCTATAATCAACAACTGAAGAAAAATCCAATTTTATACAGGTTTGAGATACAATCAATGTGTGTGTATTTAATTAGAATATGTCTCTAATGATAATGTACAATAGGTAAGAATATTCCCTAGGAGGTGTTCCCTAAAATCCTTCATTAAAATACTCTTTCTTGGCCAAGTACAAGCTTTCAAAATCAGATCTCACTTTGTGCTATGTTTTTGTGAGGAGGTACAAGGTCAAGTGTTGGGCTCAACATTGGATTTTTCTTACACAAAATATGGTGTTAACAAGTACACAAGTAAAAGTATGGATTTAAATACTCTTTTTACGTCAATTTTGATTTGATTATGGGATCAACTATTAAGCTCATTTTGAATTGATTCTACAACCTACTTGTATTGGTTCGTAGAATATTACACAACACATTTTAAGGGAACGATAGCAAATATTAGTCAATTATAGGTGCATATTTTCTATGTTTTTGGAAAGTGATTCCATCCATGATAGTTGGAGATGTTTTAGGGAATAAATCCATGGTTCTAGAGGGAGAATAGATGCTAGTATTGCTTAAATATTATTTAGCCACATGCAATTGTTTAATATTGACTGTAGATGAGATGAAAAATACTTTACTAGATTTTACCAGAGGGAAATCCTGAAATTGGATCTTCACTCCTACACTAGAGAATTTGCTGAGATGGAATTGTTGAGGGAGTGGGTAACAGAGAACAAAATTTTCATTTATGTTGTTATTGGCTAAGAGGAAGAAGCCCATCGTTGATTGAAAGCTTCTTTGATGATTGGAGTGCTCATTGGTATGGGGATTGGCTTATTTGAGATATTGTGGGTTGAGATGGGTGCAAGAAAGATTCCAATGGATATGTTTCCATTCTAATCTCATAGCCCAGATTGGGGGTGGAATATACAATATATTACTACAGTTGGGAAGTGAATCGCTCATTTGAAACTAGTTTGGTGGATAGAGTCATGTTTAAATATAAGTATTTTCATTATGTGTGTGGCCCATTTATATTCCTATATTTATGTCATTTGAACTAGTGAATTAGGATACTGATATGAAATTTGTTAAAGGTATGGATAAAATTGATGGAACTATTATTAACAAGTGTGATTGTGAATCTGGGTTGGATTTTTACTATGAATTTTGTTTATGCAATGTTCGGCACATTAGATTTTTCATATGAAATCCATTATGATGTTTTTGGAGGCCAAATTAGCTCAAAAAAGGAAATTTGATTTGTTGATGAAGAAATTTTTTTATGGAAGTGTCAGAATGGCTAAGGGAGGACCCATGTTACTTACAAATATGCCATTTGGCCTTGTTATTTCATGTTCTTGAGGGATAAGTAGTTTTATTGGTCATAAAACTTGAAATTATGATAGAAATAAATAACATGCATTCTTTGGAAATAAATTGTAACAAATTAGCTTGTTGGTAGGGAAAATTGTACCAAATAGATTTATTTGTATAACTTCATTGAATGATTGTTCCTTCTTCCTCTCAGAAAAAAATGTGCCCTCAAATTATGGATTCATATCACATTCCCATCCAATTTATATGTTTTATCTTCCTCCTTTTTCTTACAGAAAGCAAACAGACCAGGGATGTAGCCCCTCATCCTTGGGGATATTATGACTTAACATTTTAATTTCCAGTTCAAAGGTCATATCTCCATCATCATTTGCAGAAGCTATCTTGGAAACTACTATGAATGTGGCCTCATTTAGAGGGATGTTTGAGTCTACCATCTGTTCATATATTTCAAATCCATTCTTCAATGCAAACTCCTTTGCAACTTCTTCAATGGTCTCTTCAGGCCTTAAAATACTCATGGAATTTGAAGAGAAAAGATAGAGAAGTGGGTTGTAGTGATATTGAATAATTTTTATCCCTTCCGACATTTCTTTCTCATCCAATGAAATTTCTTGTGCCAAATCCTTGAGCTTGGAACAAATTCCCATAGCAAATTTTAACTACACTTATATATTTTTCCATTACTTCTTCTTCTTGCCTTTAGTGGGTTGTTCTTCATTCTTTGTAGTAGGATATATTTTAGTTCTCTCCCCCTTTGTTTCCATGTACTGTGACTTGGTTTTTACTAATATTTCTTAAAAGTTACCTCAATGACCTTCGAATTCGGAATCATAAACCCAAAATGTGAGAAACTGATTGACTTAGGCGCTTCTTCAATTCTTGTTGATGAAGATTGAAAGAAAAGAGAATGATAGCACACCATAGGGATTTCCTTTTCTCAGATAAGAATTGAGAAATGACAACTTTTGTTTAGTTTATTTTGAATGAAAAATTAATTTACTTTCAAAAAGCATCTTCTAGATATAAATCACTGCATTACATGTATTAATTTGACATCCATGGAATTGAGTAAATTGAAATCCATGGCAGAGTTCCAAATCACCTTTGTTGAAGATGGAGTGTCTTTCCATTAAAACAAAAACCCAATTATCATACCACACCATATGTTTAAAAAAAAGTACATTATGTGTCAAATCCAAGGACAAACTATTAGAATTTTAATGGTTATATGTTGTGAATATTTAATCAATATTATTATTTATTAAAAAATAGATTATTAAGTTACTAGTGAAAGGGCGCAACCCTTTACTATGATTGAGCAAGCCTTATAAAGGTGGGCCGTATTGTAATTTTATAACTACCATCTATCATTTTATTCCTATTTTATTACTCAGCATGAAATTCAGATTCCACTCTTAATAGTCCAATAGAATATGGTTGTACCAAGTGGTATCAGAGAGGATTCACTCCTTCAGCATTGAGCTCGAATTTGGCTCATCCACTCCCTCTTCTCCCTGTTGCTCCATCACCTCTTACCATCTTTTCTCTAGGCACTCTTCCACCCTCTTCACGCCAGTGCTGCTGCCACTCCACCACCATCCACCGTCGCTCTCCAGCATCTCTTCCCGACTATGCTCCCATTTATTTTGTGCTGCCACATGCGCATTGCATTCCATCACGTCACCTATCCCTACTCCCATCATGCTCCACACTGCCTCCCTTTCTATAGAATCTTCCTACATTGCGTAACCTCCTCTCCTACCCCTACGAACCCACTTCCATGCACCCCTTCATCTCATCCACCTCCACGCTCCTACACTTGCACTCTCTTCCTACATACTCTCCTCTCCTACCCCTGCGTACCCACTTCCACGCACCCCTTCATCTCATCCACCTCCATGCTCCTATACTTGCACTCTCTTCCTACATCTACCCACTCTTCCATTCAATTCCTGTAACATCTTGTTGCTCACATTCCTCTATTGCACAACTCCTGCATTTGCAAATCCTCATACCCCTTCGACAGGTTCTATACATCGGATCCCAATATTCCATCACCAGCTGTGTAGATTTGTCGACACCATTCCAGCCAACGCTTCTCCTGATCATTGCACTATTTCTTAGTCACACAATGTTCCGTTCCGCCGCCCCCCCCCCCCCCCCCCTTCCCCCCCCCAAAAAAAATCGTCATTTATTATAAAATAAATAAAATATAATAATAATAATAATAATATATTTATTTTAATATTAAAAAAAAACTATATAACAAAATATTATATAGTTTATAAAAAATAATAATAATATTAATTATTTAATCAATATTTATTATTATTCAAAAAAATTTCCACCCTCATAAGAAAATATAACGTCGAAATACACACTTCTGCATACAAGGTCCAAGACCATGGCAGAACTAAAAAACCAAATCGAAAAAATGGAGAAGGACATCAAGTCCCTCGTCGCTAACCAAAAAATATTGAAGGAAGAGATGAAAAATAACAATACATGCTTAAAAAAGAAATCAAAGAGGAAGTTGTTTTGGTACTAGAAAAAAGGCTGGACGAGAAATTTGACATCTTGAATGAAAAACAAAATGACTTGGATGACAAAATGAGTACCATGACTCAAAACATAAACACCATAACACAGAACTTGAGCACCGTGATGCAGACCATAATACATTAATGGAGGTGTTACAAAAACTAATGCCTATTACATACCATGTCAGTAGTCTAGACATGTTAGATGCCCCATTTAATGTTTCCACACAGGAAGTAATTGCCAAGAATCAAGAAGATTTGTAAAAAGAAATCAGGATTAACAATGTGACTCTTAAGTAAGAGATAGAAACAAAAGTACTGCCAGATATGGAGGCACGTTTAAACAACAAAATAGACTCTATCAATAAGATAGTAGAGAAGGAAAAAGATAAAAACCACCACCAATAATGAAGCAGTTCAAATATGTCGGTTGCATCCTCCAATAGCTTTGAGCCAGCATCGAACCATAAAGAAAAAGGCAATCAATATCATCCTTACATGTTGTACCCACCTAAGGAAAAAATATATTTGTCAAAATACAATGGAAGTGAAGACCAATGCGTTGTCTGGCTAAACAAAGCGAAAGAATACTTCGACATTTATATTCAATCTGATGAGGAGAAGGTGAAATATGCGTCAATTCATTTGGAAGGGTACACCTATAATTGGTACTTATGGTGGAAGAGAGGCAATTTTCCTACAACTGAATCTTGTTCAAAAATGATTTTTTTAATAGGTTTTAAGGAATCAGAGAAGATGAGATTTTTAGTAAACTTACCAAATGACAATAGTTCGGAAGCGTTGAGGAATTCACACATCAATGGGAATCCTTATCGACACAAGTATTTGTTTTTTTTCTGACAAATAAACACTTGAAACCTATTTAGGAGGTCTTAAACCATACCTCCAAAAATAATTAAAGTTGCATGACATACCTAACGTAGAAGTAGCAAGACTTAAAGGGAAAGCCGCATAATGCAAATTGGAAGGAATAAAAACAAGAGTCGATAACCATTATCGACAAGAAAAAGAGACACAATGTAGGTACTATGAAAATAATTGGTCACTTAGTCATCAATGCCACAAACCTAAATCATATGTCTATGAAATTGAAAATAGGTCAAAAACATATAACAATTACTCTAATAATAGAAAAAAACAATAAAAACATATGTCACCAATGCAGTGATGACTGGACCTCAGGCCATAAATGTAGGAACAATCAGACAATACAGTGTAGAATCGTCAATGGAAAGGAAGTGCATGTCTCTACATAAGAAATATTGTCCAATTTCAATACTGATTGTTAACCCAAAAAATCCCTCACTAAGCTCTCCATGACCTACACCACCCAAGGACACCACTTCACGACCCTCCATTAGACCCCCACACCCTAAAAGATGCTTAAGGATGAAGAAAAGGGCTTAAAACCCCCAAAAAGGAGCCTAAAATACTCTCCTAGGAGCGAAAGCCCCCAAAAAGGGGCTAAAACCCTAAAAGGAGCTAAAGTTAAGGAGGAAGGGGCTAAAAGCCCCAAAAAGGGGCTAAAGCTTGGACCAAGGGCTTAAAACCCTAAAACCCCAAAAAAGCTATAAAAGGAGGGTTGGGGTCAATCTCAAAACACTTCTCCCTTGCATACTATTATGCTGCCCGTGGATGCCTTGAGACCCTTTGTCTCTCAATCCACCCACACTCCCTCTCCTCCATATCCAATGAGCCATAGCTCCCCCATCCAAGAGAGAGGTGATTCTTCAAGCTAGGGCATGGTGGCCCAATTCCATCAAAGAGAAGGTATACCAATGTTGTTTGTTGCATTTACTTTAGCGTTTTGTAGTTTTTTCTAACTAATTTTTGTTTGTAGGTTTGTTTATAACATGTTTTTGCAGGTTTCTAGTTTCTAATAGTTGTTTGCAGGTTATTAGAAGCGGAACCCTAACCCATTGTTTGCAGAGGGGTTCTCCATCATTTCTCTTCTTTCTGTTCTTTATTTTATTTCTGTCTAGTTTTATTTCCGCTTTATTTTCAGCATTTTTACAAGAAGGAACCTACCCTTCTGTCCTATAGACAGAAGAGATCCATTCCTGCCCCTGTAACAAGGAGAAATCCCTGCTACATAACTGGCGACCATACCAGGTCGATCCCACAGGATCCCTGGTCCAGGATTTTAAAATTTCAAGTTTTTTTTCAATTTTTTCCCTAGTTTTTAAAATTTCATGTCAAATCTAGTTTAGATCTAGTTTATTTCTAGTTCTTAGTGTTGTTGAAGCCTCTTCTAGGAAAATTTGAGTCAGTTTGGGCACAGTACAAGTTACTGTCGACTGGATCTGACTCAAGATCAGAAAAACCCCAAATCGGGGGCAGGTCGCACTTATCAGACCTAAACAGGGGATGAGGTCACCCTTTTTGGCCTAACAGGTGCACACAGGTCACACTTAAACCCCTGAAAGGTGTGACTTTACTCATAAACACATAATGCTTCTGTCTATGAAATCTGTGTGACCCCCTCGCCTGTTTCTGAAAAAAAATTGCGACCCCCTCGCCAGATTTGATCAGAAATGTGCGGTCTGTCGATCAGAGGTTCGATTTCAGTTTAATAGGGACTATCAGTGTGGCTCATCTACCTTTGTCCGGCATAGAAGTTTAATTTTAGTTTCTATTTTAATTTCCTGTAATTGCATCAACAAACAAATTGTAAATTCAGAGTAAATTTTAATGGCTTAATTACATGAACATAGCTTAACTAAAATCAAAATAAAATTAACAATCTTGCTCACCCTTCCTCCTCTACCCAGTCATCACCCTTTGGGGTATTCTGGGATACGACGAAGGGAAAGCTCGTATAGTCCTAGGCCCTTCATTGAATATTGTTCTAAATCATTAAAACCAGATGACCTAGAAGGTAGAGGGGGTAGAGAAGGAGGGCTTCTCACGGCGCTAAGCGTCCTCCCTGTTGACCAACCTTGCATCCGAGAGGTGACCTATGGATCTACATATGGGCTTAGTCCCATTGTGTTGAGAGCCCAACACCTTCTCTTGGTTGAAGAGGAATATCAGTGTGAGGTAGTCATCTAGTTAGGCCATAAACATTCATGGTTAAAAACTGTATTTGTTTACAGATTCTTGATTATTCATTGCATGCACAACAATGATATGAAATCTGCCACAATATGATGAATTAATAAACCATTTGCAGCCACATGATACCAGAAAGACAGAAAAACAAATACACCATACCAAGTAATCAACCCAACTCAGTTCATGACGCTGAGAGAACCTTAAAATTTATCAGTTTACACTAATCTACAGTCTTTGAGGACATTTGTCCCTAACTGCTTCAACCGTGGCAAGTACTTGGGATTTGCTTAGAAAATCATTGTGAGGAGTACCATGGAAACCCCAAAGTAGCTGGCCACTGAGAGGAATTGCCAAGCGAAACGAGCAACGACCCCCACCGATTGAGTAGAAACACCTGTGAGGAAAAACCCAAGCGCTGTCTTCTGGCAGTCTTGGTGGCTGAGTGACCACCTACAGCCAATAGGAAGCCATTGAAACCGGGGTCCAAATGTCATTCCCACCAGTTTGATAAACATCTAACATAATTGATCCCTCACGCCTAAGATGCGAACCACCACCATTCGGGACATTGAACTGACACCATCAAGCCTATTCTCAATGACCTCACACACCATCAGAAGGCCACACAACCTATGATTCAGACCCATATTAGTCTGAACCAGACCTCCACACAGCACCATCAAGCCCCATGGCTGGTGCAAATCCGGATCCATTTTTCAGCATAGCCATAGCTAGTGGACCTATGCCCACATCACAACCTGTCACCCACAACCTGGTAGGTGGCCCAAGCATAGTCATGCAAACTATCATCAGTCAGCTGCCACCACCTATAGTGACCAGCCAAGATGGCCCACTTGCAACACATGGGGGCAGTGTCCCCTCCACACACATTGCCCCTCCTGCCACATAGGGGGGCAATGGACCTTCAACTTACATTGCCCCTACTGTCATACATGGGGGCAATGTCCCTGCCACCCATACTATATTTCCCACAACACTTGGGGGCATTGGCCCATCTACAATGGTGCCATCACAAGTACCCCCAGCTATGCAGATGCATTACACACCTACAAACCCCACCACCATCACTGCCCCATCTCATATCAACCTGGGGTCAAATATGCCTTTCATGGCTCATCTTAACTTGCTTGATTTGGCTCGATTAACAAACGAACCCATTCACCAACAAGCTTTTTGGCCTCCAATGCCAACTAAGCTACCATCAAACATCCCCAAGTTTGAAGGCAAGGCAGGGAAATGTCCCCAAAAGCACATTATGAAATTCCATCTATGGTGCTCATCCAACAGCATCGTAGATGATTCCATTAGGCTGAGGCTATTCCAATGCACCCTTACAGGCGCTGCGGCCAAATGGTACATTGAGCTACCACAAGCCAAGTACCCTGATTTCAACTCCCTAGCTGCTACTCCAAAGTCATTCTGAATCAGTTCAAGACACCTCTCACATCTATGGACTCAAACTTTTATCTCCTTATGAGACCATCGTCTCATGTTTAAAAAATTAATTTCGGGACCATTTCCCACAAGTCACCTCGATTTATGAGCCATGACATAACGATGTGAGTGTCTACAGACCTGTACTTGTATCACACCTCTCGACCGCTACTCATGCAATTTTTCTGGCCATCGCTCGTTAAGGAATGCTATTTTTTACTTTTATTTTTTATTTTAACACATAGTTGTCTCTTCCATCCACCACACCTTACGCGAACTTCTGGACCATTGTCCATAAAATGATTTATTTTTCTTGCATGTATTTGGCATATAAGTGCCCTAGACTTGCACTCACATCGCATGTAGTCAAGTACATCCACCACAACACACACACACACTCTCCTGACCTTTGTCCGAGAGCCACCTCGATTTGCATGCCTTTGCTGCACCGACTCGTGAGCCTCTGCCGCAATCTATCCCACACATGTATTGGTATGTTTGAGAGCCTTCTGCTCCATCCATACTACGCGGATGACCTTTGGACCACTGTCCACTATCCCAACATGGGGCACCACTTATGCCACCGCAATCGGTTGACCATACTGGAGTTTCGTTTAAGCTCTTTTCTAACTCCTTAAAACAATGAAAAGATAGCCAAGCATAGCTGATTCCTTTCCCGCTCGCTAAAGTATAGGAAAGGGCATCTACATTGTCTCATTTACCTCCTTTTGCTGACCATGTAGACCATCAATTGAAAAGGACCACCTTGGCATATTCAAGCCAAGACCGTTTTCCTCTGCATACTTTTATACTTTCTCATGCAGAGCGGCCACACTTTACGAAAAATCTCACCACTGGTTTTCGTTAAGCTCTTTTCCATCCTTCTCATCAAGAAAATATTGTCGAGCAAACTTGGTTTCATTCATGCTCGTAAAAGTATCTAAATGATCATCTAGTCAGTATAGGTTTAACCTTTTCCAGCCTGATTGGACTACCAACGGTAAAGAAGTCTCTCATCCCCTATAGGATGGGAAAGCTCTCCTATTGTTGTATAGGATTATGCACCTAATAATCATAGGTCCGGGGTTACCAACATACTCAAATACTTGCAGACAATTGACTTCTAAAGTTCAGAATAGGAAATAGGAGGGTTAGAAGAACGAACTTGTTAAACGAAGTTCGATCCTTGCTAGTCCTCTTCCAATCTGCTCCACTTCCAAAGTCTTCAAGGCTCACTCCTCTTTCACCTGTTCAGAGACAATCTTCTAGATACAGAGTGGTTCATATATATATATAAGCAGGTTAGATAAATCAGATATGAAATACAGAAGCATAAACAATTATCAAACCAAGATATATGAGACACATATGGAAGAAGTAATCTCTTTATTATCAATAATGAGAAAGTTCAGAGTACAACCAAACATCTGAGACAAGGACTCCTCTGTCACCAAAGGATTCTGAGTTTCACTGCTCCAAAGACTTCTGTAAACAATCCACCAACATAACTTTTCTCTCCAAGTATCTATATCAACACCCTCCCCAAGGCCTATATTTATATGGGTGAAATAAGGCAGTTCTCGAAGGTTGGGGAAGTTGTAGCAGTTAGGAGAATTAAGTAAAATACCTTAACTAATCTCCCATTAACGCGTGTTTTTATGTTTTCATGTTAAGAGGCACATTCGCAGGTATGTAGTAGAGCAACCCGCGAATGACTCGCGACTCTGTATAAGTGCAACCCGCAAATACATGGATTCGCGACTTGCTATAAGGGAGACTTGCGAATGATGCTCGAGTTTTCTATAAAGAGAGTCGCGAATACATCCTAACATGGCAAAATAGCAAAGTAACTAGCTAGATGAAGGTAGAATGTATTTCATGACAAGCCAAGCTATAGTGTTATGGGAAAACCTCTATCCATAAGTGTCCTTTTGTGTGCCGACATGAGGGATATCAGCACTCGGACGAAGAGGTGCCACTCAGGTGTATAACAGATGCCCCCTAATGTGTGAGGTCAGAGGGGAACGATGGCCGAAATACATTATAATATTTAACTTTGGATAACTCATAAATACAATGGCACAAAGAGAGTACCTAAAACAAATACATAATAATGTCAAATACAAAGTTACATCTAAGGATGCTATGTTCAATTTACTGGAACATTAGCTCCTTTACAAGATTTGATTACATCATATGATACGGGTAGAAACCATGTATATTACAAAGGTGGATTGAAGCCACAATACAATAATGATGAGTCTTCAAAGATATGGAAGCTAGATATCAGAATAGAACATGGTCTTGCACAACTTAGCCCAAAGTGAGGGACTAAGGTCTTCATAAATGATCCCAAAGAACCAGTACAATCCAAGCCATGTGAATAAGGGTAAGCTGAAGTCGAACATGAAGAGGATTCAACAGTTTGTCAACCAATAAGTGATAATTGACAACTGAAGCAAAGGAGTTCACCAATGATGAAAGTGAATCCATAGGTACTATCGTCAAAACTCTAGGTCTTCTTCATCAGGAGGTACTGAAACGGAACCATACTGTGATAAGGAAGGCAATAGATCCTCCAACGGATCACAAGAGTGACTAGGAACTGGGAAAAAGAAGGGAGACACAAGTAAATGGAGAAAAGATATAACAGTGATGGAATAAGGTTATAGATCAGACATTAGGAAGAATCCTTGAACAGGGAGCACAACACAGAGATGACCCAAGGCAGCATATAATGGATAGATAGAACAACCAGACCTATCTGTCATGTAGGAGACATGATCAGATTCCCCAGGTATAATGAACAAGAGGAGGAGTCAGAAATTCAAGGTAATAGATGGACAAAGGTGTACACTGAAACATGGATATCGAAAAACAAAGAGTGCTATGTTCAAGGATGACATGCTGCCATTACTGAAAACAAGAGAAAACTTCTTCCTTACCTTCCCTGTTAAGTTTTAACGAGTCCAGGAAAGTCAACTCGGTTCCCTCTTCATTTTTTAACAAGCTTGAAGAGATGGGAAAATAATGCTTAATAATGCCACTGATCCGTGGATTTAATGAGCCGGAACTAGTACATGCTCATGCGGTATTTTCACATTTAGAGAGTCTGAAAATGCCAAAGAAAACTCCAGGGGGGTCCTTTTTTGTCCAATTTAGTCTCCTGAGGCCGAAAAAGTATAAAACAAACCACAGCAGAACTCTCTTAACTTCCGAAGAAGAAAAGGTGAACCTTTTTCGTACTTGGTCGGGAAGGTCCGAAAAAGGTTAAATTACCACCTACCCAACGCTCCTTCCAAAACAGCATAAAATAGCTTGAGTTTTACGAGTGTGAAGGAAAGCAAGATCACTTGGAAAGATCCATTTGGTTACGAGAAACGGGGCTTACAACAATAAACTCGTTGCTTTGTTCTTTAGTGTTTAACAAGCATGCCAAAGACACAAAGTACACTTGGAATCTTTTTCATGTTTGGGTCCAGAGCAGAAAAAGAGAAAACTAAGCTCAAACCGGGTGTTCATTTTCCGTAAATTTAGTCCCTCAGGTCCGGAAAAGTGATAAACCTATACCTAAGAATACTCTTCTCAATTCCGAAGAAAAGAGAGTGATCATTTCTCGTATTATTCTGCATGGTCTGAGAAAGAGATAACCTACCACCAATGCAGATGCCCGTTCACATATTCTTAACGAGCTTGAATGGATGAGATAACTCGACAGTCAAGTCTGTTTTGAAGGAGTTAGACCTAGGCCTAAAGAAATTCCATAAGGATGGGGAGTCCTATAAAGGGATAGCTTATAAAAAGAGATTCATAAGAAGCTCTATTTGACGTGAAAAATAGCTATGAGGAAACCCCTGGGCCTGAAACAATGATGGCATGAGTACCAAAGGATGGCAAAGGCATAATAAGATGACACTCATGAAATAATGATCCTAGCCATGGAAGAACAATGGTAGAGACAAGGGACTAATGGCTTAGGATACCATAGTTCGTGGCAAAATGTTGCATACTAAGGTTAATGTGGAGTGATAAGATGCCAAAATGAGTTGGAGATAGCAAAACCACCCTATAGAAGCATCAACACTTTGTAAAAGTTGGTAAACCTGTTCCAAGGCACAAAGAGGGTGATATTAGTCAATCGACATTTCAAACTATACAAAAGACCCACTTTATGAAATTTTATTTCTATAAATAGCTTGAAAATTAAAACATTTCTCACCATTTGCACTTTTTGGACCAAAAAGGAAAGTTTACGCTCTATCTTTGATCGATTACCGTGGACAATTGGACCATCGGAATTCAGATCCGTCAGTTGCAGGTAACTCTACACCCTAAACCCTTCAATTTGATCCAAACAAATATCAAAATTAATGGTTAATTCAGTATTTTACATCATCCCAAATTACATAAGGGCGCATTCACGGGTTGCAAAGAGTAAAAGTCGTGAATATGTGTTTTACTCGCGAGTTGTCGAACTAGGCAGTTGCAAATGACTCACGGCCTGCCTAACTAGATAGTCGCGAGTACTGCGCAATGGGTGAAAACTCAAAATGAATGCTCAATTTTTTATTTTTAAAGATGAAATACTGAACCAAATTGTGTGTATTTTCCAAGAAAAATATGGTGCTGGAGTGGAGGGAAAGAGAACATGAAATAATGGATCATGCGACGCTCCAAAGCATGGCCATAATACAAGCATTGAGAACTTGAGGGCTGCTGAAGTTCTTTTGCACATCGCCCATGCGGTCAAATGTCCGCTTACTGGAATTCATGGTCAACTACTGGGATCATGACATGGGGATGTTTAATCTTCAAGGTGAGACTTTGGAGCTGACCGTAGAGGATATATATTTCATAACTGAGTTTTCACAACGGGGGGCACCGATGAACTTGGAGGGAACTGGCAGGGGTGGAGACCCCTTGAGTGTCCAAAACTATGTTGACATGTTCTGTACACCAGGTACGCAAAAGAGGGGCAGCAGTGTTATTATTGCAGACATCCAGGATTTCACACTTCAGGTACTAGATAGTACTATTGTGAGACTTACGGGATCATCAGGGTTGCATATGGCCAGCAGGAATCAAATGAGGGTGTCAGTTGATTGCTTTAGAGGTGCCCTCTATGATTGGTGCTCGGGAGTGCTCCCCATCATGAAGAGGCAAATTTTTGACTGTAGGAGAGGAAGACACAAGAATTTTGGCTATGCCAGCATACTAGTAGCGTTCTTCTTCAAGAGGGTACCAGCTATGAGCCCTACGATACCACTACAGGTCCGACATCCACTTCAGCCGAGGCTGAGTCGGTGGGGAGATATCTTCCTCCATCAAGGAGGAGGAGACATAGTACATAGCATCTACGATGATGACTTTTATGTATGGTGGGAACGACATCTACCGGCGTTGGAGCAGTTTCCATACGCTGGGATGGATTTCCGAGGTGATCCCGACGTTGTCCTCCCTCCAGGAGGAATATGGGGTGAGATGGGTAAGTGATTTTTTAATTTTTTATCATTATCAAATTTTTATGAATTTTCAAATGATAGGATATATACATATGTACAAGTCTTAATCCGATTTATATGTCAAAATGCAGATATTGGACCGGTCCGCCCTAAAGGGCACCCCCGTATGTATGTCCGTCCGGTTGTAGGAGGAGACCCAGGATTAGTCCGAGTACTAGAGGGGAAGCTGTCCAGGCTGACCCAGCGAGTATCGACGATACGGGTTGAGCACATACCTACAGCCATGCAGGATTTTGTAGTAGGGGTTCCACCGATATGGCTACGACTATTCAGGCAAGTAGCTAGAGCAGTACTTGTCTACAGAGATGCGGTGGAGGCTGCCGAAGCTGAGGAGGCTGAGGAAGCCAGGGTTCCTAGAGATCAAGGGGACCAAGGTGGTCCTAGTGGCCATGGAGGGCAGGCTTAGTTCTAGGGCATTTTGATGGATTATGATCCACTTTTGTATATTTTGTATATGACAGGATCTACGGATCAGACTCGACCTATCTATGACAGATATTTACACACACACACACACACACACACACACACACACACACACACACACATATATATATATATATTTATGTTTGGTTGTCAGTTTATTTACAAATGTTTCTTATATGTTTGCTGTATAATTTATAAAATGTGTGTGAGATGCTAGTCCAAAATATAATTAGCATATGCATCAGTTAATGAATTTTGGTTTCGTGGAATGTGATTGAAAGTAATAACTTCAAAATGTCTTTCCAATAAACAAATTTTCATGAACTGACGTAATAAGGTAGGCTTACGCACCTGATAAGCTCGATTGAGCTGGGAAACAACCAACTGAGAATCCAAACGGACCTCAAGCTGGGTGATGCCTCGTGACAAAGCATCCCATAGGAGCTCAATTACATCCCTATACTTAGCAACATTATTACAAGCAGGACCTAGACAGGTGCCTCCCGTGGCAACAAGTTGTCCTGAGGGGGAATAGATAACCCATGCTGCCGAAGCCAGGTTACAAGTGTGACAGCTGGTGCCATCAGCGAAACCTACATACATCTCGGAAGACATCTGCAACAGCCAACAGATAGTATAAAAAATGAAATTGACAACCAAATGTACATAAAAATACATACACTAATATACAAGAAAAAGTGTTAAGCCTAAGCATAATACTTCTTCAGGTAGAGCCCATTTCTAGGCTCAGGTAGCTTATTCCCATCATAATCCACTAATTCATATGCGCCTTTACTCAAAACTTTAGACACGACATAGGGTCCTAACCACATGGCCTTGAATTTTCCTACCCCCAGAGGCCCTTTATCTTGGTCCCAGAGCAAGACAAGTTCCCCTTCAGAGAAAACCCTCGATTTGACCGTTTTATCATATTGAGATTTAACCCTATTTTTATGAGCCTGATTTGCAGTCAACGCATCTCTACATTGTTCATCAAGGTGTTCTAAATGGAGCAACCGTTCCTCAAGCTCAGTCGTATCAGGTAGCACATGAATAGCTATCTGTAAGGATGGGATTTCGCATTCAATCAGCGTAATAGCTTCCACCTCGTGAACGAGTTGGAAGGGGGAAAAACCTGTAGCAGTCTTTACATTGGTTCAATAAGCCCAAAGAGCAGGATAATAACATGATGTGCCAATTTGAGCGGGCTGCATCAATAGTACATTTAAGGATAGTTTTTAAAGTCTTGTTTACAGCCTCAACCTGACCATTTTCTTGCGGATAATATGGAGAAGAATGTTCTTATCGGAATCTGAGCATGGTGGTCAGTTCTGTCATCATGTTATTTTGAAAATTACTACCATGGTCAGTGACAATCACTTTGGGAATACCAAACCTAGAAATAATCTGATTAAACACGAAGAAAGCTGTTGTTTCCCCGTTGTCTTTGAAAGTAGGCATTTCCTCTACCCATTTTGTGAAATAGTCAACAGCGACAATGATGTATTTATGCCCCCTAGCCGAGGCTGGGTTGCATGTCATATAATCGATCCCCCATTTCATGAAGGGGCCTACCGAGACAATGGGAAACAAGGGAGCAGGATGTGACCGCATTTCCCTGGTGTAAACATGACATGGATGACAGCGTTTCACTGCTTCCACACAATCTTTAAAGATGGTGGGCCAAAAACACCCGGCACGTAATATCTTCTGGGCCGTTGCTAACCCAGATAAATGACCCCCACATGCTCCGCTATGGGAATCATTTAGGACAATCTCCGCTTCCTCATGAGTAAGGAAGCGACGCAAGATGAAATCTACCCCTCGTCGATATAATGTATCTCCTATAATGAGGTAGTTTTTAGCATGAAGGCGTAACTTACGTCGGTCTTCCCTAGAGTAAGCGACAGGATACTTCAAAGTTTGGAGATATATAAGAATATCTCCGTACCAAGGATCAGAGGTGGATATCAGGAAGATGTGCTCATCTGGGAATGAGTCATCTTCAATCTCTACATCTTCTTCCGTAGGAAATTCTACTATAAGCTCGGCAAAAACTAAGGACTTTTTGGATTTAGCGGATTGGAAAACCAAGTCAAACTCTTGGAGAATGACTATCCACTTATTGAATTTTCCCCCAACAATCTGTCAAGATAAAACATATTGGAAAGGGTTTACGTCCGCCACTACAGTAGTGGTCCTCAGTAAGATGTAGTGCCGTAACCTCTGTACAGCATAAACAACTGCTAAGGCTAACTTCTCGACGTGGGAGTACTTAAGCTCAGGTCCAACCAGAGCACAGCTAAGATAATAAACAACATGCTCAACGAGCTTGTCATCCTCCTGAACTAGCACTACCCCAATGGTAGACTCCGACGCGGCCAGATATAACATAAAATCCCTAGAATAATCTGGTGGGCATAATAAAGGAGCCGACAAAAAGGATTTTTTCAATGCCTCGAACGTGAGTTGTGCAGTTTCATCCCATACAAATGGGGTGTCCTGTTTAAGCAGGTCCATGAAACCTTTAATGATCTTGGCATAATTAACGATAAAACGTCGAAGGAAGTTAGACTTTCCTTGTAGACTCTGAAGTTGCCTAAGGGAACGAGGAGGAGGCAAATTTACAATGGCCTCAACTTTTAAAGGATCCACCTGAATTCCTCTACTAGAGACAATGAATCCAAGCAATCTTCCTGACTCGACGCAGAAAATACACTTGTGGGGATTCAAGCGAATTTTATAGTATCTGCATCTCTAAAAAATCAACCGTAAATGATCTGGATGTTGGATCCTCTTGTGAGAATGAGCAGGCAGATCATCAAGGTAAGGCTCGACAATGGCTTTTATGTCATGAAAAGCAAATTTCATGGTTCGTTGAAAGGTTTCCCCCGCATTTTTCAATCCGAAGGGCATTTTCCTATACGCGAATGTACCCCAAGGGCAAATAAAAGCAGTTTTATGCTGGTCTTCTAGTTTGATTTGGACTTGATTGTAGCCGGAAAAACCATCCATAAACGAGAATACCTCACTTCCCGCACATGCATCTATGATCTAATCAATAAATGGTGTGGGGTAGTTGTCCTTAGGACAGGATTTGTTAAGGTCTCTAAAGTCCGTACAAACGTGAATAGTCCCTTGCTTTTTATCAACAGGAACTGGGTTGGACACCCATTCAGTCAAAGCTATGGGATATATAAAACCTGCTTTCAACAGCTTTTCAACCTCTGCCTTCACAGCCGCCGCTTTACACGGCTTCACGGGGCGTAATTTTTTCCGAATTGGCTTGGCATCAGGATAGGTTGGGATCTCATGTTGAACAATAGATGGATCAATGCCTAGCATCTCCTCATATGACCAGGTAAAGATATCACGGAATTCCTTGAAAAGGGTAGTATAAATGGCAATCTCCTCCGGAGAGCAGTTTGCACCTATATATATATTTTCCACAGCATTTGGTTTTATAGAGATGTTGATCAGTATAGTGGCGGAAATGTTTTCCATATTCCCCTCGGCAAACACTCCTTCCCTATGTAAAGGGTTGACATGTGTATCAACATCATCCAACAGTCTCACATGACACTCTTGGTTTTCTATCTTGCTTATCTCTGGAAGGAAATAAGATCGGTGATGAAGATCCTCACATATCTTATCACGTGCACACATAGCTTCCAAAATAGCTTCATCGAAAGGTAAAATAGTGTCTAAGCAATCTATGGAATGTAAAGAGTTTTCCGCCCATGCGGGCAAGTAGACTTCTTCCAGATCATCCGAGACTGTAAGAGGATATGGAATGGGATCAACAGTGGTTTGGGTAATAGCTTGATACGCCACTTCCACTGCAGATAAGGGCACTTCCGGTTCCTGAGGGGTTGGGAGAACCCAAGGATCAGTCCTATCGACCACCGAATCAATGGAATTCCCTACAGTAGTAGAACCGATATAAAGGACTGGAGCTGGAATATCAAATGTGCCCATCAATGATGCATACATTCCAGCCCCCAAGCTCTGTGCAGCAGGTTTGGCCTGATCAACCAATGGCACAGTGGAATCTTTAGACTCTAAGCGGCCTTTTTGGGTAAAATCAAGTTGGTCAATAGTGACCACCTTGCCCTCATGTGGAAAAACCATGACATGAAAGACAGCTGATGCAACAGTAGACATTGCATAAGTCCAATTCCTACCTAGAAGCAAATTGTATTCCAATGGAGCATCAATCACTTCAACTTCAACAAACACTACTTTGCCAGCCAACTTAATCTCAAAAGCTGGCAGGATACCATGTGGACGGAAAGACCTTCCATTAAAAGCAGTAAGTAAAGTGGTTGATGGGACCAACTCTGGGGATCCAAGAGCTTTCCAACAGGCCAGGGACATAACACATGTAGAGGCTCCCTCATCAACAACTTCTTGTCCAATGGTCTTACCACCATGGACAACATCTATCGATAGGGCTACATGGTAAGGGAGGCGAATTTTAACATCAGATAGATGAAATTTCGCTGTGAGACTCGAAGAGTCCATGCTACCTAAAGCTGCTAAGAGGGCATCCCGCTGAGCAGGACAGCTCTGTAGTACCTCCAAAGCTGACATTGCACACAGAGTCTGAGCCAAGTCTTCAACCACAGAGTAGTTAGAAGCGGCCCTGGAATTTGGGTTATGCAAAGTCTTCTTAAAGACACCTTTGGGTATCTTTGGCATTATTTCCGCAAGTTTATCTATAGTGAGAGGGTTGGAAGGTTCACCTATAGCTTTACCCTTCTCATCAGTCTCTTTCTCATAGTTTTTGTTCCTGGTTTGTAACAAAGTTGAGGATCTAACCATGTTGATATAATTGGGGTCAGAGGCAGCTTGAGTGCCCCCTACTACGGCAGAAGCTGAAGTAGAATTCTGCCCTTGGGGAAAAGGATCCTTCAGGACAGTTGGTGGTTGAGCTGGGAGCAGCTTCTGAGCTTGTTCCATAAGGGGACAAAGATGAGTAAGGTGGTCCCCTTGGCACAACTTACAAGGGAACTTGAATTTCTTCTTTTCCTTTTTGCCCCCATCAGCATTGTTTGCGGGCTTTGGCTTGTTTTGATTTTGGTTTCCCTCTCCCTTTTTTCCTTTCTTCTTCTTCCCGTCGGGCTGCTGATTGCCCTTCAAAGAGGTTTGTGCAAAAACATTTGCACTTTGGGGGGAGAGGGCAGCCTTTGCTGCCTCCACCATAGACTGTTTGATAGACAATTGGTGAAGTTGTTTTGTCAAAGACTCTACAGTGGGAGAGTTCACAGACCCGACCACACCATCGGCATGGGGTCCAGGCTTGGGTTTCTCAGCCTCATGCAAAGGCCTTGGTGCCTTAGGGATAATTTCATATAAAATCCCAGACTGTGAATAAATCAAGTCCAACTGCTGGGCCCTGAGTATGGCTTCTTCTTCACTAGTCACTCCTGATGTGGACACATCCTTAGATATGTATGGCAACAATGACTTAAGGAACCACTCTAATAGAAACTCAGGAGGGATGGTAGCTTTGATAAGACTCTTTCGCCTCCTCCACTCTTGGATATGATCCGAGATGTGGGTTGCCTTGTTTTGTCTGAAAGTAGACAACAAGTCCGTTTCGAAATCGTAGTGGACCGTAAGCTGAAAGTGACTGAGGAAAGCACTAGCTAGGTCCCAAAAACTACTAAAAGCAGCAGAAGGCAGCTCAATGTACCATTTTGCTACAGTGCCTGTCAAGGTCCTTTGGAACAGCCTCAATCTCACTAAATCTTCATTCAATGAGTTGGAAGAACACCATAAACGGAAGGTGGTGGCATGAGCCCCAGGATCTTCACCAGCCTTACCTTCAAACTTAGGGATGTCCGAGGGCAGTTTGGTGGGAACAGGTGGCCACAAAGGGTCATGCCTCATCGGATCATTCATCAATTTTGATAAGTCTGGCAAGTTCAAAGTTGCCATAAAAGGAAGTTTGGGCCTAACCGGTGCACTAGATGTGCCAGCTTTGGGATTAGAGGGTCCAGCCCCCGAATGCCCATAGGTAAAGGTGGGGTTGCCCCTTGACACCGATTGTGAAGTGGGAAGGTTTCCTTGAAATGGATTCCATCTGTAGGCCACAGGATTTTGGGTGGGAGGTGCAGTGTAAGTGGTTTGGGCCATCCCCATAGAAGCTGGGGTATGAAAGACTAGAGCAGGTATCCCTCCACTAAACAAAGAAAAGGGAGAGCTCGTGTATGGGACCGAAATGGGGGTTTGGAACCTTTTCCCGCAAGAGGTGTTGCTCCCAAACTGCACTCCTACATATGAAGGAGGTGGACCTACGTATGGACTGGATGGGGGAATGTGCCCCCCATTCCAAGGAAATCCTTGGACAAAAGCCGAGGATCCGACCGGACCACTCTAAGTAGTGTAAGGGAAGGAAGAAGGAATTGTAGGTATACTGGGGATCCCAGTAACCATATCACCAGAAGTACCTCCTATGTTCGAGTGAACCGGTGGTTGGACCACCCGACTCGCTAGAGTTAAGGGTGTAGAAGGTAAATTAGATCTAGGGGCACTAACCAGGGGAGGTAGTACCCCTTCAACCGGAAGGGTTGAGGTGAAAAAAAATGGACTTTCTTCCGCAGAAGACATGACTCTACTCAAAGGGACACCTACCACTGGTGAACTAAAAGGTCTAACTTGAATGATCACCAGATCGTTAAGGTCATTCAAGGGGGTGTTAAAATTTCTTGCAAACTCGTCAGTCTGCAATTCTTCTATCTCGACTATGTCAAAATCGAAACAGGTAGCTATCAATTCCGGTTCACCAAGAACCTCACTTATTCCTACTGGTTCAAAAGAACCGTCTGTCTCTAATCTCCGCCTTTGGGGTAAAGGTGGAGGCTCCAATGCAGTGAGAGGAGGAAGGTTTCTCAACCTTCTTTACCTTCTAACAAGTTGGTCCTCCAGAATTAAAATTTGACTAATCACACCCTAAGGTCAACTAAACACAAGCAAATCCACAGAGCATACACTAAAAATATCGTAGAGTCTCAAGCAATCAAACCAGGGTATAAAGATATGCTTCTGTATAGATTTATGATTGATGCAACATACTTGTACCATAGAGACTCTGACTCTCAATCAACGAGTCCATACAACTATGTACCATTCCAGATCCAACAGAGCATTAGTCATGAAGATATAGCATTCCATGAGAATTCCATGGGTCCAATGTACCAGATTAGTATTGTATTCAGCCTCATAGTGAGGCAACCATTATTGTATCGTTAGTTATATATGATTGACTTTTGTATGTTAGAGCATAGATCAAATTATTCTTTTGACATTGCCATGAGCATGGGGATGCCCGCCTCATCCATATACATGTCACACATTATTTGTATCTCATCCATTGATGGGAACCATATTAATACAAAAACCAAAAGCCACCATGCCCCAGCCCTGGAAGCACCACCTCACCACAACAAATCCTATGATGTCCATTGGCCATATGATGAGCTCTTGCACTCACACATCAGGGGGCAATCTGTTAACCCAAAAAATCCCTCACTAAGCTCTCCATGACCTACACCACCCAAGGACACCACTTCACGACCCTCCATTAGACCCCCACACCCTCAAAAATGCTTAAGGATGAAGAAAAGGGATTAAAAACCCCAAAAAGGAGCCTAAAATACTCTCCTAGGAGCTAAAGCCCCCAAAAAAGGGCTAAAACCCTAAAAGGAGCTGAAATTAAGGTGGAAGGGGCTAAAATCCCAAAAAAAAGGGCTAAATCCCGGACCAAGGGCTTAAAACCCTAAAACCCCAAAAAAGCTATAAAAGGAGGGTGGGGGGTCACTCTCAAAACACTTCTCCCTTGCATACTGTTATGCTGCCTGTGGATTCCTTAAGACCCTTTGTCTCTCAAGCCACCCACACTCCCTCTCCTCCATCTCCATTGAGCCATAGCTCCCCCATCCAAGAGAGAGGTGCTTCTTCAAGCCAAGGCATGGAGGCCCAATTCCATCAAAGAGAAGGTATACCAATGTTGTTTCTTGCATTTGCTTTAGTGTTTTGTAGTTTTTTCTAACTCATTTTTGTTTGAAGGTTTTTTTATAACATGTTTTTGCAGGTTTCTAGTTTCTAACAGTTGTTTGCAGGTTATTGGAAGCAGAACCCTAACCCATTGTTTGTAGAGGGGTTCTCCATCATTTCTCTTCTTTCTGTTCTTTATTTTATTTCTATCTAGTTTTATTTCCGCTTTCTTTTCATCATTTTTACAAGCAGGAACCTATCCTTTTGTCCTATAGATAGAAGGGAGCCATTCCTGCCCCTGTAGCAAGGAGAAATCCTTGCTACACTGACACCGAATCAGAATGAAGGATGAAATTAGGAAAATACTCAAGCTTTGAGGACAAATTTTTCCCAAGGGGAAGGCAATGTTGTGAATATTTCATCAATATTATTATTTATAAATAAATAGATTATTAAGTTACTAGTGAAAGGGTGTAACCCTTCACTATGATTTCTCAAGCCTTATAAAGTTGATCCTTATTGTAATTTTATAACCATCATCTATCATTTTATTCCTATTTTATTACTCATCATGAAAGTTGAATTCGAGTCTTAACAGTCCAACCGGATAAAATTGTGCGATTATATAAGATCATAAAACGTTTATCATCATAACATCATTACCATATGCCCTAGGATCACTAAAATAAAGAAGGAAAAAAAGAAAAAATAACACAAAGATTTATCTTAGGAATCCATCAGGGAGAAAACCCAACAACTTCTATAGTATAGATTTTGTCACCAAGACCAATTCCAACTAAGATAAGATAAACCCCAAAGAAAACAACATATATCTCTCTTCTCCAACAAACATATTCTTCCTCTTTCATGTTCCCTTGCTTGAGTGTGAGGTGTGTCCAAATGAGAGAAGCACCTCCTCTATTTGTACTCATCAAGTGAGTGACAAAATAACCTGTCTAGGTCATCTCGTTTCTCTAAACAGGGTCAAACTACCTACAGAGACATAAATTAATATTTACATAATATTCTTGTGGGTAATATTGGATCGACTTACAATTGAATGGTTACATTGATTATTTCAAGTACATTTACATAACCAAGTACATCAATAACATATCATGAAGGAGGTACAACAATAATACAAAAAAAGTATGATAAGAATATCTCCCAAAGTTACATTCTTCAATACTCCCTCTTAACAAGGAAGGTATTCTTCTATCACAGTCATCATCATAGGTCTTCGTCACTCAATACTATATATCATCACTAGATACAACATTTTTACATCATTATTGGATCTCTTCACTCAACATCATCATTATATCTCATCACTAGAGCTCGTCATTGGATCTCATCACTACTTCTACAAATTAGTTCTCGGGCCATTGTGTTGTGAAATATCTCGTATCTGTACATCATCAATTTTTTTATAGAGCCAGCCCTATTTCATGTTGGATGTAGTCCTATATCCCATCCAGGACTTTACCATCCTGGTCCCATACCAGGTTTTTCATCCTAGGATGAAGGTTGACTAAAGTCAATATCTTGGTAACTGACCAAGTGCCTCCATTCTCAAAGAATGGGCATAAACCAGAGGATGATATCATTGGGATATTCCTACTCAAAGATACAACCAACCTTACTGGGATCTTCATTTCTATATTGAAACCACTTCTTGGTAATTGAACAAGCATCTCCATTCTTCCAGAGAATGGCCATTTTCCCTAGGATTACCTTGTTGGGATATTCCTACTCGAAGGTACAACCAACCTTACTGGGGGGCTCTTCCATCCTAGACTGGAACCACTTCCTAGTAACTGACCAGGTTTCTCCATTTTACTAGAGAATGGCCATCATCCCTTGGCTGATCTTGTTGGGACATTCCTACTTGAATATACAACCAACCTTACTTGGATATTCTTTCTAGAGATTTCATTGGCCATGTTGCGATCTACCCTTGAAGATACGACTAATCTCTTTATATAGTGACCAATCCTTTTTCATACTCGGTGTACTCATGCAGTGACTAGTCCTTTCTTATACTGGGTACATACTCATCCATTGAGCAATCATTTTTCATACTGGGTGCATACTCATGTTGTGACCAGTCCTTTTTCATACTAGGTGCACCTTTACAACATACTCGTGTAGTGACCAGTATTTTTTCATACTAAGTGCACATTTATACATATTCCATAGTGCCATCCCTTTTCATGTTGGATGTGAAGATCTATCGTACTCCACAGAGCCAGTATTTTCTCATGTTGGATGTGAGGACCAATGGGACTCATCACTCCCTCTTGCGATGGACACTGATTCACACAACTCCAAGCTTGTCCCTGAAGTACTAAAACTTCACTCTTTCCAACGTCTTGGTCAAGAGTTTGACTATCTACTCATCCATCTCAATATACTTAAGCTTCAATGCTCCTTTCTACACCATATATTAGATATAGTGATATTGGATCTCGATGTACTTCGACTTGTCATGGAATACTGTGTTCTCAGATAACTTCACACAACTCAGGTTGTCACAAACCACACAAGTCATCTCCAAATACACATCGAGTAATCCCGCAAGCAGCTTCTGAAGCCACACTTCCTCACAATTTTTTTTAGAAGATGAAATATACTCTTCATCAATTATACTCAGTGCTATGCTTGTCTACTTCTTACGGAACCAAGAAATCATGCCATACACTAAGCTGAAGCAACACCCTGAAGTTCTCTTCTTATATGTAGAATTACCATCCCAATCAGAGTCAACATATATTTACAGGAAGATCCTCTAATATCTATCATATTTGAGGAAATACTCAATCATACCCTTAAGGTACCTCAACATGTTCTTGTAGAAATAATAGATCAATGCTATGAGCAATGATACTAAGAAGAAGCACAGAAAATAGATCTTGCTACTAAGAATTCTCACAAGCATACACAGGAAAAATAGAGAGAAGAAAAGAGACTGAATCACATGAATTAAGAGATGAATATTGGTTTGTATCCTTCCATTTAATAATGATGAATAATAGTGTAAATAAATAGTACATCCCTCATAGGAAAATCGAATATGGAAACAACTCATAAAACTCAAAAAGGATGACTTACCAAAATATAGCAAACCCCTATAGGTGGCTAAAGCACTTCCCAAATCTATCAAGGACCTCATGAGTTGGAAAAATCATGATTGAGTTGTCAAGGAGATGGAAAAAACATGCTAATCCTAAAAATGGAGAAAAACTAATGGAGGATGGGTTGGAAACAAAAGCTGCCAGTTTCCTAGTTGACTAGCTTTTATCTTATCCAAAGAAAAGCAGAAAAAGCAGAAAAACAAGAATAAAGTAGAACTTGGTGTAAAGGGTTGTATACTAATTCTGGATGGTCAAAATGTGGTCAAGATCAACCAAGAATTAGAAATAAATCATTCCTAGGATATAGATGGCATGTATCGACTTTAAGGTGCAAGTGGACGCAAACTAATTAAGCTAGTGGGTGAATAATTAATCAAATAATGATTAATTATTTTATCCTAAGTTGTGAGTGGGTTTAATATATTCCAACACCCCCCTATAAGTCTGAATTTATGATGGTATGAAAAATAAATATGGATGCATATGGATGCATATAGGGCCCAACAACAAGGCTATGGTCACCCTTTAACAATTATTATGTCCAGAAAAGTGAGGAAAGAGGAAAAACCACATGGGGAAAATCCTCCCTCAAGATAGGACAAGGCACAAAATTTGAAATATGTCTTCAACATATCTTCATCTTCACTTTAATGAGCTGAATGAACTGCTTCTAGATGAAGGATTTGCTGAAGAAATCATGAACTCCATGATCATGCGCTAGAATGTAGAACCTGTAAGAAGGAAGAGGAGAGACTCCTTGTATCTCATCAACTGATGAAGTAGGAGAATTATCTGAATGATTCTTGCTGTTTTCAAACTCTGATCTGCGGACATAATCTGAAATGGAAAAGAGATTTGTGCATACTCCTTTCCAAAGAGTACAAAAAATAAGGCAATTAATTTCACACCCAATTCCCTGAATAGCTGCAAAATTGTGTTGTGAATCACATGTCAATATTCCAATCTGATGTAGCACCTGTATAGATCTGATATGAGGTTGATAAAAATCTGATATATCATAAATATTAGCATATGGAACAGCAAGGACATGGCTTCAGTGGCTCCATGAGGATATAGGGTTAGATTAGGAAAATTATGAGCAATTGGGGAAAAATGATAGGTGTAAAAATATGAATGATGGATGGGCATAAGATCTGAACCATAAGTGTTTAGAATAGATCCAAACATGTTTAATATCAGTCCAAATATGACTAAGGACATGGATAACCAGCCATTGAAAGATAGGAAAGACTTCAAACCATGTAAGATAAATATCATTGCATAAGATACCAATGAGGAATCAATTAGTGAACTTGGGATTTGTATAGTCTTAGGATTATTCAAAGGTATGGTATATGGTATGGATGGTGGTATTATATGTGTATCAACTTGAAAATATGCTTCTAAATCAGAATCCAAAGGATCACCTATAAGCATATCAATAGACTCATGGGAATACACTGGTAATGAATCCTCTGTATGAAAGGAGGAAAGAATGAGATGTTCACAATATTCAAGAAGGCTATGAGTATTGATGCCAAGAACAAAGGAGGAGATTATGAAGCACATGAAATCAAGTAAGGTAAGTGGTATGACACAAATAAGGCTTGATTTGGCTAAGCAAAAATCCTGTAAATTACTGGGTTGCGCACCATCAATGAGAGAGGTATGCACAAGGTGTGAAGAATCTGGCACATAGATCTCAAAATCTAACATAGGATATTTAGAGAAAAATGAATGGGTTATAGGATCATAATCAACGTCAATATCAGCAGCATCTCCATATGTTACTTCTTTTTCATCATTAGTATCACAAGAAGAAAAATCACCTTCAAGAGACACAGAAAAAGATGGCTCTTCAATATTTGCTTCTTCATTGAAGGAGGAAGCATTCGAATCAAAGAGGGTAGAAGCAACATGAACTATATGAGAAACTTCTTCACCATGATCAAATTCATCAGATAATGTAGAGGCCAAGAAATCTTGAGAGAGAGAACAAGAGGAGATGTTAGGTTTGCTCCATGCTTCATCTTCAATTTCCTGCAAACCAAAATCTTTGTCCAAAATTTTCCAAAGATCAAATGGAAATTCAGAAAAATATATGAGATGATATATATTTGGAGACATTACCAAACACATAATTCCATAAGCTCTATAATAGTTATTTAATCAATCAATATTCTCTTCATAATACTCAGGTTCACTCAATGCACCAATGGAGACATCAAAGATACATTGCCTCTTCAAGTATGCACTCATCTTTGGCTTCCAATCAGCATAGTTGAAAGGAGGTAGTAGAGGAAATTTTGAATCCATATATAATTTTGTGATATTATCTAGGAGATACTCTCAGCAACTTGCAAAACAAACTAGGAGAAAATTTTGTAAGCTAGACAAGCTCTTCTTCAGAGAGGGATAGGAGACTGGAAGCACTCCTCACCTATGTAGAACTTGATCAACCTTGCTTCTCTGTAGAATATGGCAAGGTTGTGCTCCTTGTAGATATGATACCATGTAGAAATAATAGATCAATGCTATAAGAAATGATGCTAAGAAGAAGCACAAGAAATAAATCTTGCTACTAAGAATTCTCACAAGCATACACAGTAAAAATAGAGAGAAGAAAAGAGACTGAATCACATGAATGAAGAGATGAATATTGGTGTGTATCCTTCCATTGAATAATGATGAATAATAGTGTACATAAATAGTACATCCCTCATAGGAAAATCGAATTGTATGGAAACAACTCATAAAACTCAAAAAGGCTGACTTACCAAAATATAGAAAACCCCCATAGGTGGCTAAAGCATTTCTCAAATCTATCAAGGACCTCACGAGTTGGAAAAAGCATGAGTGAGTTTTCTATGAGATGGAAAACAGATTCTAATCCTATAAAATGGAGAAAAACTAATGGAGGATGGGTTGGAAACAAAAGCTGTCAGTTTCCTAGTTGCATAGCTTTTATCTTATCCATAGAAAAGTAGAAAAGGCAGAAAAAGAAGAATAAAGCAGAATCTAGTGTAAAGTGATGTATACTAATTTTGGATGGTCAAAAGGTGGTCAAGATCAACCCAAAATTAGAAATAAATCATTCCTAGGATATAGATGGCATGTATTGACTTTAAGGTGCAAGTGGATGCAAACTAATTAAGCTAGTAGGTGAATAATTAATCAAATAATGATTAATTATTTTATCCTAAGTTGTGAGTGCATTTAATATATTTCAATAGTTCTTTGCCTCCTCGATGTGAACCCATCTCAAATCCACCATGTACTAGCTCAAATTGTTCACCACAAAGAATATATTCAACGTCATGTTCTTCAGGTACATGGACGAACCAATCATATGCTTGTAGAGTATGGAATCAATTTTCTCTAAAGAAGGTTCACACAACAACTTCAAGTTCTATGCCATCAGTGTAGAGTTGCAATCCAATATCTCAAACCTCTTCAGGGTCTCGACTGTATATTTTCCTTGAATAAGGAAAATCTCCTCTATATTTTTCCACACCTCTAATCCCAAGAATCATGTCAATATTCTTGAACTCTGAGATCTATTGTTGTCACTCCCTTTGAAATGGAGCACCATTCTCCCTCTGCATCTTGTACTCTCTACATTGAGACATTCTGCACTTGAGTGATAGGTAGCCTCCTCTGTTGTTGATCTTCCACATCTCCATATATGGAACTCTCATAGTCACTGGATACCAAGATCCTCCATCTCAAAATTTTATGCAACTTCCTCTTGCACCCATCTATGAGTTTCTCATCCTCTGTAGGCTTCTATCTTCAACATTGTAGAAAAGGTTGTGATCTCCATCACCCTGGGTGATCCTCAAGCTCCTCATGTAATTGTATGTGTTGTCCCTTTAGGACCTTCTGAGCCTATACAAATCCTTTTGCGCACATGTGTTTCTCGGTAGGGAGTCCTGAATCCTATAGGTTTCTTGATATGCACTTCTACTTCATTGAAGAAGTGTTTCTAGCCAATGGAGCAAATGTCTGACCATAATCGCCTCCCTCTTTCTGAGAGAAACCATGAACCTTGTTTTGTATTACTTGATGCTGCCATCTATTGCATGCTTGATCTTGTATATCCACTTGGAAGATACTACAAACTTCTCTTCAGGTCTCGGAACCACATCCTAGACATCATTGTTCATGATTGACTAGTTCTTTTCAATCATAACATCCTTCCACTATTTCTTCTCTATTGCTTCTTCATAGCTAGAAGGTTCTGAATCAATGATATCACATAACAATACCACATAACTGGAGTGTGTACAAGCCCTCTTTTTTTTATGAAATCCTAATCTACTACATAACCATACTTCTCTGCATCTTGGATGATCTCTCATTCCCAAAATTGTCTTCTCTTATTGGTGTTTGCCTCTTGGGGTGGATCTAGAGGTATCTGTGGGTTGGTCATATCATAGTCATCATTTTCTTCTAAAGTCCCCTCTTCTATACTTGTTCCTTTAACTCTGGGAGCTTCAATTTCTTCTTCATGTGCTTCATCTGAGTAAATTTACTTTGGAACAAGCCTCATAATTCTTCTCTTATAGGTGATTGTATACAATCCTTCCTACAAGTCAAATTCAATTGCATCATTAGAAACAATTCATATATTTCACAACATATTAATAATGACAAAATATTATGCATAAATACATATGTCACACATTCATGCAACTATCTTAGAAAATTCTTCAACACAACATTCATCAATATCCTGTTTACATACGGTAACTTTCTATATGACCTCCATCTCTACCAGAACATAATTAAGAGTGTGCACTACTCTCAACATGTCAACAAAGAGGTTTCATTAAATATAAGTAGTAACGGAATGTTGTACAACACCATAGTCCACTTACCCATCACATGCATATTAGAAATATATTGTTCATGAATGCAAACACTCAAACATGCATAATACATTTCTTTAATATATGAACATACAAAAATGAACAATATCATTTAAGAAACTAGGTATATAGGAAATGACAATTTAAATAGTTATATTTGTTTGTTTGGTAGACTCCCTCTTTCTCCTTATCTCCTTTTAGGAATTAATGGAGTCTCTAACAATGTGCTCTACTCTATTGCCTGATTCTGAGGACCTATAATTGTCTTGCTCATGATCAGAAATGTTGAGAAAGTATTTTACACCATAGATCACTAGGAAATGTGTGCTAGTGTTGAATATGAGTCTTCCTTCCTATTCATTCACAGTTGTATCCCTTCTTATTCAATTATAACATGGATGAGAGGTTATTGTTCTAATCCGGTCCATAGAGAAAATTCCTTGAATGAATGATTCACATGATCTTGGGAGGCCAGTCAATGTAATCATCGTCACATATGTTTCTTCAACATTGTATCCAATAGCTTATATTTTTTCCTTGATATGGGAGAATTTTGTAGAGTAAGATTGAATTCTTTTTGAACTTTGCATATTCACACCCTTGAGTTGAGTCCTCAAAGTCATCTTCCTAATGATATTCTTTCCTTCATACAAGTTGGTCAATGTATTGAACATATCCTTGGGATTATTCAAGGATGATACATGTGGTATAAAATGGTCCTTGATATAATCTACAATGATCCTCTTGGTTTTGACTAGGTTCTACTCATCTTTGTCCTCGTCTCCCTCTAGATATGCAACTTCTTCTTTGACATAGTCTTCCAAATCATGCTATTCTAGTGTGAGAAGCACTCTATACTTCAATGCATGTAAGTTATCATCTCCTTCAAGATTTTCCTTGATATTGGTATTGTTTTTCATATTGATAAAAAATATAACCTCAAATAGAAATGGAAATAGAGAGAATAGAACTTACCAAAGAGAGTGCTTCAATTGGATGCTTGCTTCAATGCCTTTTTGGAAAATTGCTTCTAGTGGACCGAAGGTTTCTGGAAAAATTATTTTGGTGGACCTAGGGTTTAAACATTGGTGTATTGTATATATTATTGTACAGAAATATTTTCCTACTCATGTAAATTTGAGCAATATACTCCATTCCCCAAATCCGTGGACAAAACTGCAAAATATTTGATGCCCTAGTTTCTTCAATTTCTTCTGTTCAATTGTCTGGTCTAAATTATGATGTATATCCAAAATTTATGCTCCTAAAGGTATGAAAATATGTATTATGGTATTATAATATATATTTTTTCCAACCCCATAGGGTATATAAATATTGGATTCACCAAATGGAACTTATGATAAGTTTCCCAAGGTGACTTGTTTATAAACTAGTTTAGTATAGAAAACTTGTACAGACTTCCATGTGTCACGGTTTCAACTTTTGGTGATGAAACTCACATCATATAAACTACAGTCAGATCCCTTTATGTAACATCTTACAAAATTTTATTTGGATCTTCCTATCCCTATATATAGAATTTCTCCCTAGGTCACTGGTTTAAGACTAAATTCTGGAAGAGGTTGGAACCCTATTTTCAAGGGATTATATATTATGAAGTATAGAGAATTATGAGGCTAAAACTAAAATACAAGGTATATCAATATTTCATATTCAAAATATCATAGTTTCATCTCTCGATCCTTCACCAAAATCAAGTTATAGAAAAATTCCCATATGACTAGATTTTTCCTTCTAGGGTTTTAAGCATGAAGCCCTAATCTCCAATAGCTCTAGCTGTAGCAGTGTTATGGATACACAGAGAATTATTTTAGGGTAGCTTTGATACCATGCTATAATTTTAATAGTTATAAAATATCATAAAACATTTAGCATCATAAAATCATAATCATATGCACTAGGATCACTGAAAGAAATACAAGTACAACAAGACAAAAGAACACAAAGATTTATCATGTGAAACCACATCACTTAAAGAAATACAAGCACAAAAAGACACAAGAACAAAGATATTTACTATGGGAAACCACAAGAGAGAAAACCCACCAACTTCTTTAGTCACATTCAATCACCAAGAACAATGAAAAACAATATAGTAAGAACCCCAAAGACAAATTCATCTATCTCTCTTCTCCAGCGAGCCTCTTATTTCTCTCTCATGCACACTTTATTGAGTGTGAGGTGTTTCCAAATGAGAGGATCACCTCCTCTATTTATACTCATCAAGTAAGTGACAAAACAACATGTCTAGGTCGGCATGTTTCTTTAAACATGGCTTACCTACCTAGGTAGACATAAAATAATATTTGCATAATATTGTTATGGGTACTATTGACCTGACTTAGAACAAAAGGGTTACATTGATTATTTCAAGCACATTTACATGAATGAGTACATAAATAAAATATCCTAAAGGAGGTGCAACAATAATACAATAAAAGTACAATAATAATATATTTCGAAGTTACATTCTTCCACATAAACTATTATTGTATGCTTGTGAAGGTACAAATTATATAGAAGTTAAAAATGGGTGTATTTAGGAAATTGGTGTTGTAGATAACCGTGAATATGACAACAAATAAAGTGGCAAAGATGAAATACACAGGGCATGCATCCAATTGATTTTTGTAAATGTACGTAATAGTTTCTCTGTTATTTTGTTAGTTCATGAAAGTGTTGTGTTCATGATATAAGTATAACAAATTCTTGTTGCCATCTCTTAGACGTCCTCATTTGGATCATGTGTTATATTTCTATATTGGAAAAACATATTTATTTCTAACTATGTAGCTTTTAATTTTTTTCTTTTATAGTTATGCTTGTAATGACAGATGTTTCTAAACTCAAAAAGGTTATGAAAGAGCATTATAGGGAAATAAGTTCAGTATTCCATTGTAATTCTACAACATATGTTTATTGTTCATTATCGTGTAGTATATAATCTATATCTTGGGAAAGAGAGTGGGTAAGAATATCTATACACTAGTACATAATGAGAGACGAGTGACCAAAAAAATGACCAAAATCGGCCTATAAATGACCACTTTTTATTTGGTGATCGTTCGTGGCTAATTTTTGGACTCTTATCATGCGAAAAAAAAGTGATCATTTATATTTTGGTCATTTATATCTTTTTGGAAGATCATTAATTTGGTCGCATATTTGGTCATTAATCTGGTCATATTTTTGGTGAGAAGAGACCAAAAATTAGCCACCAAAATTGTTATTTGATCATTTATATGTGAATTTTGGTCATTTGCTTGGCCACTTATCTCCCATTTGTTGGTCACTTATCTCTCATTTTTTTGTCACTAATTTATCTATTTTATATGCAAATATTCACTAATTTCTGTAGATAGGGTATGAAGGAATCAAACCACCAATCTCCTTCCTGTAAGGAAGGTGCTCTTCCATTGAACTAGTACCCTTGAAGTCTCTACAATACTTGTAGAAGTACCAATATTATTCATATACTTCAGATATCATATATAGATTATAAAATGCAACAAAAATTAGCAACAAAATTTACTATAGTTTGATGATGCACTCCATAAATCCAAGTTCTACAAAAAAATATTGTCCTTCTATATATTCATTTTAAAAAATCATGCATTAACACATTCAAATTCCAAACAAAGATCCACTTATTTTCTCCGTCGCTTCAACATATTGCTCTATTTACTAATTCTCTAACCTAGATCAGCATTTCGCTTATGTTCCTATGCACCTAGGTCATATGGGACACCAGACCCATAACGTTCACCTCTTTCATGAATTTAACACTCCCAAAAGTCCATGTGTTAAATATGAAAAGGATACAAAGACATTAAATAATAGAAGTAGTAAATTACACTAAAATTATCTCCTTAAAAAGTGAAATGCTTCATGCAAGGAAAGGATCAGGTAGAATTCAAAATCAAACCTCAGCAAAAACAACAACAATATTTGGCGAATACTGATTGCTTGGGCCAAGAAGTTGAGCATCATACCTACTGTCAGGAAGAAGACAACACATGCAAATCAGGGTTAGCTCAAACATAACAAAATACACTCACATAAAAACTAAAACCAATAGAACTGAGATCAAGTTAACTACAATGTTTTCTAGGAATACCTCTCTACCATGGAGTAGAGCCCTTTATGTAAAATTTCTGCTTCAACTAGGTCATTCTTTATAGGTAGACAGTTCAACCAGGCTAGAACAAACTGCAATTACAGACCCAATTGAACAATGGAGGTAAATTTTTTCATAAAATCAAAATATTTTCATTGTATATCATAATAGATATCAAATCAAAGAATTGCATTCCCCACACATACTAGTCATATTAATGTGGAACCAATTACTCAACAAGGAAACATTAAATAGAAAATTATGAATACCTGGGATGCATTAATGAAATATCTTTGATGTTCACAAATCTTTCTAAGTGCAGCGATTGCATTTTCTGTTTCGATTCTATAGTCAGGAAGAAGAGATGATGGATGACTAATTACATCATTCAACTTTGACAGAGCTAATTCGGTTTCCATTGAACCAAATGAATCAATAATACGCTCAAGATGGAAAATTGAAAATAATTGACACAATAATTATATCATGTTACACAGCTCTACCTCCAACTAGGGGTTTTATTTTTTATCCTCCATGTTTAGCACACACTCGAATTCCATAAACTACTAACTGTAGAGAAACTTAACTAAACAATAAAATGTAGAAGGATAAGAAAACCAATAGATTCCACCTAAAAATCAAAATGCACAACTAGGATGATTGCATTACCTGCTGAAAATCAACATCTTCATTTGTGCAAGCTTGAAGAAGAAATGAAAAAAATGTGTCATAATATGTGTCCCAAAAAAAATATAAAATCAGTGATTATTCTACATAAGAAGCAAAATAACTAATCC
The DNA here is from genome assembly GCA_001517045.1 of Pseudotsuga menziesii. Lineage (NCBI taxonomy): Eukaryota > Viridiplantae > Streptophyta > Pinopsida > Pinales > Pinaceae > Pseudotsuga > Pseudotsuga menziesii. The sequence goes on from LPNX011147598.1 coordinate 237,311, forward strand.
ATATGCTTACATCTACCAAGTTTGGGTAAATTTCTTTGTAGGATATTCCTACATGTCTCTCTTCTTCAGTCCGGTCTTTTCTATACAAAATATTTAGAAGGAACAAATAACAAGCCTTCAAAATACACCCCACAATTTGGTAGTAGTAGATCCCAATGTACTAATAGTGTTGTTTGATTTATAACTGATTACATATAAAACAACTGGTTGTATCCCAAATGCATCTCTTGCACATAACAGGAATGAAAAAGCATTTATTTCATCTCTTTCAACTTTAACACTCCCTAAGGTCCCTATGTTAAAGCTGAAAAGCATACAAAGACAATAAATGCCAACAATAGTAAATATAACTCAAAGTACAAAGAAAACAAATAAGATAACCCACTAGGAGAGTTGAAACCTTCCTTATACTCAACATTATTTTTTTAGATCATATCTTGTCTATTAAGAGACAAGTCACTGCATAAACAAAGGACATACCTGAGAGAGAGAATAAATTGAATGACTCTAGGTTCAATAAACTATAGTAGCAATCAAGGTAACCTGGTCGACAAGCAAGGAAACCCCAATTATTGGAGTACTATACCAAGAAATAAAATTCCATAAAATATCAGGTAATGATGACATTCCACACACAAAACAGAGCTTAGTTTGTAGTTGATACAAATCCCATATCTTTCTTGAGTAGGATGTGAGTTGTTTAGAGATGCTAAAAGAAACCATAACCCTGTTTGAGTGGACTAAGATCTATGCTGCAATGTTTGAGTGTTTGGTTTTGCTTGACGTGAACCGTAAGGAAACCCAAATTACTGAAGAAGCAGACCCATAAACAACATTCCCTAAAATATTAGGTAATTATGACATTCCACACACAAACCGGATCTCAGTTTGTATCCCATACAAATCCCATGGATTTCTTACAACATAACACACTAAAACAGTGTGGCAAAGATATTAGTCCAGTCAAGTCTAAAACCGTGACTAAGAAACAACATTCCATAAAATATCAGGTAATGATGACATTCCATACACAAACCAGAGCTCAGTTTGCATCCCATAAAAATCCCACGACTTTCTTGAGCACGCTATGAGTTGTTTGGGGCTGATACAAGAAAGCATAAACCTATTTGAGTGGAATAAGATCTTTGCTGCACTATTTGAGTGTTTGGGTCTACTTGGAGTGAACCGTAAGGAAACGCCAATTTCTAGAGAAGAAGACCCAGAAACAACAAGCCATAAAATGTCAAGTAATGATGACATTCCATACACAAACTAGAGCTCGGTTTGTATACCATACAAATCCCATGGATTTCTTATAGCTTAGCACACTCAAACAATGAAACATAGATATTAGTCCACTCAATTCTGAACCACAACCTCCTAAGCTGGGATCTAACCTTCTTGTTGCTTCCTAAAATTAATAATGACCCTCTTTGGTCTGCTTGTACTGAAACATGACCTTCTTGGGTATCGTTAGACTAAACTGTGACGTGTCTAAACTTGATTGAGCAATCAAGGGTCAACATAAGATCAAGAGTCAACAAGAGGGGTCATGACAAAGTGGAAAAACAACCCATACACCAACAATACCAAGGTGCGTCAATTAAGGTGCAAGAATAACCCTTTTACCCATAGGATTAAGGTGTACCATCAAGGTGGGGACACAACCTTTTTACCTAGAAGACAAAGGTGTCAAACTGTTATATTATCTCTCAAGGTATATATTCCATAAGTGTTCCATACCACAACAATATGTTTTATCATCATTTTATAAGGAAGGTACATGCCACAACAATGATTTTTATCATCACCATTTGGGAGTTTCCATCAACTCTTCCCTATTCTAATTTCTCAAAGGAAAGGGTTCTAAAATGCTCATGAGGATGTCAATAAAATTTCCACAATTTTAGCAGCAAAAAAAAAAACACATGAAATAAACATGTAAACAAAAATTATTTCTCCTATACTTAAAATGTGTCCAACGGTTAGAGAGATGGATCCCAAAAACCTAACAAATATGCATCAATGCAACTGCAACTTTTGGAAACTACCAACCAGATTTTGATATTTAAACTTAGTAGCAGATATCTGATAAGAAAAAAGACATAAACCATGACAAACCATCTCAAAGAAACATAAACCATGACAAACCATGAAAAAACAATAGTAGAAACAAAATAGTATCGATGTAACTAGACAAGATCATTTTAAAGCACAACTTTCATCTCTGTCAACTTTAACACTCCTGAAGTTCCCTGTGTTAAACATGAAAATAATACAAAGACAATAAATAACGACAATAGTAAATTTATCTCAAAGAAATAAACCATGACAAAATATATCAAAAGAACATAAACCATGACAAAACATTACTAGAAACAAAATGGTATCGTTGTAACTAGACAAGATTATTTTAAGGCATAATTTGCATCTTTTTCAACTTTAACACTCCCAAAGGTCCATGTGTTAAAGATGAAAAGCATACAAAGACAATAAATAATAACGGTAGTAAATTTAATTCAAATTACAAATAAAACAAATAAGATAACCCACTAGGAGAGTTGAAACCTTCTTTATACTCAACAATAATTTTTTAGATCAGATCTTGTCTATTAAGAGACAAGTCACTACAGGAAAAAAAGAAATACCTAGGAGAGAGAATAAATTCAATTACTATAGGTTTAATCAAATATAAAGGTAGTCAAGATAACCTAGTATGCAAGCAATGAAACCCCAATTACTGGAGAAATAGACCAAGAAACAACAGTGCATAAAATATCAGGTAATGATGACATTCCACACACAAACCCGAGCTCAGTTTGTAGCCTATACAAATCCTATGGATTTATTGAGCATGATATGAGTTGTTTGGGAATTCTAGAATAAACCATAACCTTGTTTGAGTATACTAAGATCTCTGCTGCACTATTTTGAGAGTTTGGGTCTGCTTGAAGTGAAATGTAAGGAAACCCCAATTAATGGAGCAGCAGACCTAGAAACAACAGTCCATAAAATATCAAGTATTGATGACATTCCAAACACAAATTATAGATGATTTTGTAGCCCATACAAATCCCATGGATTTCTTATAGCTTAGCATACTCAAACAGTGAAAATAGATATTAGTCCGCTCAAGTTTGAACCATGACCTCCTAAGTAGGGTTGTGACCTTCTTGGTTCTTCCTGAAATGAATAGTGACCTTCTTCGGTCTTCTTGAACTGAACTGTGACCTTCTTGGGGATGGATGGGCTAAACCGTGATCTGTCTAAACTTTCTTCAGTAGGCTATGACTTGTTTGGGGCTGCTAGGAGGTCACACCCATAACAAACATAACAAAAGGGTTAAGGTACCCCACTATGAGGGGGGACTAGCATAAGGAAAAATCAAGGGTCAACATAAGATCAGAAGTCAACAAGAGGGGTCATGAAAAAGTGAGAAAACAACCCCTACACCAACAAGACCAAGGTTTTTCAATCAAGGTGGGAGAATAACCCTTTTACCCATAAGATTACGGAGTACCATAAAGGTGGGGACACAATTCTTTTACCTAGAATACCAAGGTGTCAAACTGTTATATTCTCTCTTAATGTAAATAGTCCATAAGTGTTCCATACCTGTTGGCTCAACCCTCAACCAAAAAAACCCAGTCGACAGGGGTCCCACTTTGTCTGCACTTGACTCGCCGCGATCTCCTTCAGCATCGGCCCAAACAGGTTTTACCCTGTCCAGCAACACCCGCAGAGCGGATGAGGTCTCACCCGAGATGTTCAAGGGAGGGATGACAGAACCAAGTTTCTGCAATATAGAAGAGGGTTAGTGCATCAACATTTCATCAGCTTAGCAACCATATCAGGTCAACTTTTCCAACAGAACCATTCATTCATAATTGTAACATATCTAGATCGGAAAACATGACACCATTCATAAAGTGAAAAACATAGCATCATAGATCCATAATTCAGATTCACCTAGAATTCATCATTAGGAAAAGAAAAATAGTAAATACAAAAGAATACAACAGAGATTCATATCAACATCCATTTCATCATATTACTTCTATGCATCCACCCACAGATCAAAATAGATAACAATTCGTCTATAATAGTTCAATTGTTTTGAGGTATCAATCGTCTATTGGTATCTAATGATTCTTAATTCACAATTCTTGTTTCTATATATAGGCTTGTACCTTTACATTCATGGTCCACTTCTAACTAACCCCTAACTGATTTAACTAACTAATGACCAATATCCACAAAAAATGGTCAACAAGTACAAAAAGTGACACAAAATAATCAAAAGTAGTCTATCTTCCGCCTATCGTGCTATCTTTGTCTTGCGTGGTGTATTTTGAGCTTGTGCAACATCCACGATGCTGCACAACTTACCCCAACCCCTTACCAACAGGCCCCCAACATAGTCTTGTGGCTCATCCTCAAGCCACATTAGGAAGACTTAGTGTACTCATTGATTTTAATCTTGAAGTCTTCGTATTGCTGAGAAATTTCTATGACTTGCGCTTTGAATTTCTAAGCAACATATTGATAGGTAAGGAGATCTTGCTTGGACAAGTGCTCCACCATCTTAGCATTGACCTCTTTCTTTCCATATTGCACCGGCTATAGTGCAACAACTAATTTTCCCGATAGTTGTGCGCCAATCTCTTGGAACTCGTTGAGTTGGTCACTGCATTTCCACTGTCAATCCTATGCCTTTACAACTCGATGCTGGAGCTCCTTCAGTTCCACAGATCGTGTGATTGACACAATTGGTGGCATTGTCCTTAATGCCATCTTCAATGTTTCCAACTGGGTCTCACCTTCCTACAACTGCTTGGTTAGTTGATCGATATGCTCATTCTGAACGACTCTACCACAAATTTTTGTCATTGCCTCCATGAAATTCTTTGCATGTTGCTCCATGTCATCAAACTATGCCGCAATCTCTTCAATGGAACTCTTCCTTTTTGCAACCTGCTCCGATGGATGTGTTGATAAGCCTTAGCAATGGCCTCTTCGACCTCACCTCTGCTAGAAAATAGTTGTGCCTTCTTGATAAAAAGGAGGTCAGTTTCCTTTTTCAATGCAGTGTTCTCCTCAACATATTTCCTCTTCAGTTCATCATGTGTTGTCTTCAATGCTTTGATCTCTTGCACTCTTGCTACTACTAGCTACCCCTTTACCTGTTATAGCTCCTCTACTTCCTTCTTCATTTTCTCATCTTCAGCTTGCGACCCCAGATACTGGTCACTGAGCTCCTTCTTCCTATCTTCCAACTCCTGGTTGGCGACTTGCTACATGTGTAAACATCTAGGTCAATATTCTATTGATGTCCAATGCAATGCTCTGTAGCTACTACAGTGAGGAGTTGATATTCTCTCATCCATCATCGATCGCAGTGGGAGGAACCTGAACATTCTTGGCCTGCGACTTAGTGCTAATTGACACAAAGTCCTTCATAATTGCACTTTCTAGTCCTCTTCTTACTACAACATTATATATAGAATCTAGCTTTGTGCATACCTCTACAAAACCTTCCTAAGTAGACCTCTGCATTTATTTTGCGGCAATGTCAGATGAGTCCATGATGACCTTAATAAGCCACTGCAATTGTGATTCCAATAAAGATCTAGTACTGATTTTGGCATCCTAGTCCATCTGCCGCTTCATCCTGATCTCCTTGAAGATACATTGTGCCTCAACGTTGATGGGGGTTTCTTTAGAGGATTCACCATCAGATTCATGGTGACTCTGGTGTTCAGCTCCTCTAAGCTGATCCTTTGGTGTGCCTGTGGGAGGTCCCATTGATATTTCCTCTGCACTTACTAGTTCACACCATTCTTCCAACCAATCCTTAACCGTTTCATCCATATCCTCATCCGTCACCTTATAGGCCATGGGAAGCCATTGCTTGTCAGGGTCACGGGAAGCCTGGAACTGAATAGTATGCGGCCCGATGGCGACCTGCATAATCTACCGATACTTTACTGCTGTTGCATCTAATAACCGTGGAATTTTGATGATTGATGCTTGTAACACCTCCCAGTAGACCCAAAAGTGGATCACGCAATCCACTTTCCAACTAGCCTCTTATACCCACCACAAATTCTGATATCGAGTGCCTTTGCACACTTTAACAACTTCCACATCCATGTGTTGGTAGTCTTATAGATCCATCCAATCCACTCATGAAATTAACATAAATAACTAACTATACATGAAGGATCCCTCCCCATCCTAGACTGCGACCGCATCCTCAGTCAACTGATTCAACAAAAAGAGGGACCAATTTATTTGGACTCCCTCAGCGCATTGCTGCACGCATGAAATCACCCCCGAATTGCACTAAATAGGGTAATTCTTTTTGACAATTTTACTTGCCAAAGTATGTGCTCCAATATGCATGAACCTCTCATTAATACTGTCTATGCGATATGCTTTGTCATCGCGCTACAAATCGTACCTCTCCTTCAATCATGTAGCAAGCTGCTTATCATTATCTCTTCCTCTGAAGTATTGTGATGGGTCTAGCCCATCCTTTGGAAACCCTGTGATATCGGAGATCAAGTCCACCATAATCACTATTGGTGTGTCCAACCATAGTGTTCCTACCTGAAAACACGCCAAAATCTATTTGATGCACACATTTTCTTCAATCAACCGCCCAAAATGCAACATGTTGATAAGCCCCAACAACCCGTATTTTTTCAGTTCTTGTGCCCATGGCTACGGAATACGCTCTATGGGATTTCCTGCAACTGAAGGAAATCACTCATATGGCTCATCCACTATGTCATTCCACAACAACAAATCATGGTCCCCATACTTCATCTTTATCAATGGAGGGACAATGTTAATAATCCACATCATTCCTACCGGCAGCGGCGGCATTTTTGGATAATACTTTTAATTTTTGGTCAGACATCGAGGTTTCAGACTAGTGTGGGTGGGAGAAATGTACCCTGGAATATCCTTCATGGAATCCCCGATGCAAACCATAGATTCCACAGCCCCAGAGTTGGTTGGCCCTGTCTACGTCGTTCCTTCCCCTTGTGCCTTGATAGAGGTTTGTGTATGTCTTTTGTATGACGGAGTCGAGCCTGACTTCTGGGCCTTCTACTTTCCTCTTGGGATTGATGATGATCCAACTAGCATGCTCATGACTTCTTCAACAATGGTAGTTGGCTGAATTGGTGACTTCTGCTCACTCAAAATCTCCATAGTGTTGGTATTACTCAGCATGCCTCACCAATACACCTCACTGAGCTAACACACCAGTCACACACTCTTGTCATTGCTCTGAACTCACACAACTTACTTAGCTCTGTATTTCTCTTGGCTTGGATTAACACATGGGTGATATCAACCTGCATCCCACGCCTTCTTATATTATTTTGTTAATCTATCCTCATCATTACCAAATCACCCACAACCATCATGACCAAATCCATCATTAACGACCCGAATGCGTCATCGATCCTATCCCTCTAATGGTCGAATCGGCCATAAATGCACATTGCTTCAACAAACATTGTCAGATAACTTCTCTTAACTGTCTGTATTTATTGCTGATTTGACTAAATCATAGCCCTTCGCCTGTCGCGGTCTGGCTACCTAAATTTTTTAAAGTCCCCTATTCTTGTGCAGCCCCTTCCTTTTGGTTCGCACTTCCTATATATATTCTCTTTATTTTTTTTCATTGCGCAGTGCCTCATGCATTGTGTGGTTCTTTCTCTATCCAATATGGCTTCAAGTGGCTTCCATTCACAAGTTTTGGCAGCACCGCCCCATCTAACTGCTGCAATTGAACTGGGCCCCTAGAGGTAATAGAATTAATTAGATAGAATCCTAACCATTGCATATGTAACTTACCTAGATGCTTCAAGAACTTGCTATCGTAAAGCAACACTAAATCTCCTTGCTAAAACTGTTTGTTTTTATATGGTGATCATGCCACGCCTTCTGTCGATCCTTCTCGATGTGCTGATGTAATCTTGCGATAAAATAGTCTTCTTCAAGCTGTATTAACTACATTGCACACTCTTCTAGCCTGGATTCATCATCCATGCTTACGTTGTTGCAATGCACAGACTAGGAACGGTGTATTCCATTTGCATGACTGCCTCTTGTCCATATACAAATTTGAACAATGTTTTCCTCGTTAATCTCTTGCAAGTGGTGCGATACACCCATAGCATAGCTGGAATATTCCAATCCCAGTCATCATGGTTAGCATTACATACCTTTGTAAGTGCATGCTCCAAGATTTTGTTGAATGCTTCTACAGTCCTGTTTTCTTGCAGATGATATGGTGTACTTTTCTTGTGTCGTATCTACAGTTCCTTCATTAGTGCTCTTACTGTACGATTGATAAAATGGCTTCCCTATTCGCTCATCAATACTCTTGGACATCCAAGCCGTGTCACATTGTTATCAAATATAAATCTTGATGTTGTTGCAGCAGTGCAGCCCACAACTAGGGAAGCCTCTTCCTATCTTGTCAAGTAGTTTGTTTCTGTAATTATGTACTGTGTAGCAATACTTTTTTAGGGTGGATTGATTGGACCCCCAAAATCCACGGCCCATTTATAAAAAGGTTGGAAAGTCACCTGTGACACTAGCGGTATATCATCTCATCGCGATGGCTTCCCAATGCGTTGACATACATTGTAGCTTTGTGATAATTTGTTGCATAGTTGTGGATGGTAGGCCACCAAAGATCTGCACGAAGCACCTTCATTATCATTGCATGACCCCTGTAGTGCCACCCAACAAATCCTGCATGTGCTTCCTCCAATATCTTCCCTTGTTCATGTGGTAGGACACATCGCCTCAAGATTTCATCTAGTCCCAACTTATACAGGTGTCCAGAAATCAACTCATAATTAGAAGCTTTAACCACCAACTACTTCATTTGACTTGTGGAAAGTTCTTCTGGTGTGATTCCTGTTGCCAAAAATTGGATTTTTGGGGCATAACGGTCGTTTGCCATGTCAACTCAAAATAATTGTGCATCGAGAATTCCATCAATATTAGCAGGTTCTTTGCCTATTTCAATTCTGGATAAATGATCAGGGATAGAATTCAGGCGACCCAACTTTACAATTAACCAATGACATATATTCCCCCCCAACACAAGATTAGTGACCAGGTACTTCAAAGCAGAGTGGTTAGTAAACATATTAAAGTGGCCACCTAAAAGGTAATGCCATAATTTTTGCAGCACATAGACCATCACCAAACCTTCACGCTCGGTGGTCGTGTAATTCCTCTGAGAAAATGACAGCTTTCAGCTAGTGAAAGCAATTAGGAGATCCATATCTCCTTCTCCTGGCTGTGCGAGCACTACTCCTAGCGCAACAGAAGATGCATCAACATGCACATGGAATTCTTTGTTCCAATCTGGGAATACAAGTATTGGTGCTGAATCCATATTGGCCTTCAGTGTGTCTAAGCTACCTTAAAATTCTGGACTCCATATAAATACAACATCATTCTTCAGTAGTTTCTCCATCGGGATAGTGACTGCAGCATACCCTTTAATAAATTTGCGATAGTATCCAGTGTGCCGTAGCATCTCCCTGAGAATATTTACATTGGTCGGTGGTGGAAAGCTCAAAATGAGTGCTATCTTTGCAGGATCAACCATTATTCCTTGATTGCACACAATGTGGCCCAACAGGACCCCGAATGGGGTGTAGAAAATGAACTTCTTGGAGTTCAACACAATATGATGCTGTCGACACCTCTCCAACATCAGTCGAAGGTTTTTCAAATGATACTTGATTAGGCCATACACTGTCCAATCATCCATATACACTTGTAGGAACTTATGAATGAAATATTTAAATGTTGTGACAACAACTTGGGAAAATATTGCAGGCACATTATTCAACCCAAACAACATCACCGTGTATTGGAAGTAGCCCCACTCAATGACAAAGGTGTTTTTGTGTCGATCCTCCTTAGTGATTCTGATCTGGTGATAACCAGAGAATCCGTCTGTGAAAGAGTAAATTTCTTGACTGCCTACTCCTTCAAGTACCTCATTAGTGAGAAGGCTTGAAAATGGGTCATCCATACAGGCATCATTCAATTTTCTTAAGTTGACACAGATCCGAACTTCACCTGTTTTATTTTCTTGGACCATCATGGGACTGATCCATTCTAATTCTTATACTGACTCAATGACTCCAACGTCTAGAATTCAGTCAAGTTCAGCCTTGAATCTTTATTTGTATCACAGATTCAGGTGATATGGCCTTTGTCGTACTGGTTTCGCATATGGTTTTAGCGAGATCTTCATCTCTCCTAGATCACCCAGTATCCCCTTCATTTATCAGAACTTAGTTGGAAAGAGATATTGAAATTCATGTAGCAAGTTTGTTATTCTTGCCATGATCTCCTCATCCCAATAGTCACCAACACTTGCAAATTTTGGGTTCTCTTCAGTCCCAATGTTAACCTTCTGGATCTTCAATGGCTGACTCATGGGATCAGTTGGTACATCGGGTGCTACAATATCCCTACTTCCTTTTGTCTCTGGGATATTGATATTCCGTAGTTCATCATCATCTTTAGGCTCTCCATACATGTTATAGCATTCCATTACCAACGCCATGTGGCAATGCGCATGTGGATCCATAGGGTATGTGACCGATACAAATTTTAGGGCCATGTACCGAATAATCTGAAGTGCATTGTTAACATCAGGGTTAGCGTCTACAAAGTGAAATGTCTGCCCAAAGCAAACTGTTAACTCCTCCCAAGTGGTTATGTCCCTTCACAAGTTCGCAACTACATACCACGATCTTGGCATTTCATCTAGGGTGTGAATAAAGGCATGGAACCATTCATCCTTTGGTCGTGATGCCTACAATGTTTAGCATTCCATCAAATGGCTACTAGGGTGATTCCGTCCATCATACCTCCCAGCATGGTATGCCTCTGCATTTTTGAAGCGAGTTGTCATTAAGCGTTGACATTGGGCCCATCCAGTAATTGTATTTTTGTGAGTTTCCCACCAGTGTACTGGAGTAACCTTCAGTGCTTCCTCCAGTTCTAGCAGTCGCTGTGGTTCCGAGACCTTTTCTTCAAATTCCATTAAGAACACAAAAATTTCAGGTAGTCCTTCATAAACTAGTAATTATACCATCTTAGTTGCAACATGGCGCAGTTACTGTGTGATTAATACACACTTCCTAAAGGACATCTGATGCATTCAATTTTTCCATTTTTCTAGTGCATCCTAAGAATCAAAAGATGCAGAACTAGTGCTGCACCAACCGAGTTCTCCATTAGTCATGGGGTGAACATAATATTCAGAGATATTGTAGGAATGATCCCATCTCCTAACAACTTCATCTTTTACTGGTAGAATTTATCACTGGCCTTCATCAGGGTCCATAGGCGCGATGACCCAAATATCTTGGTTCTCGAAATTCATCATCCTCTTCTTGAATTTAATGAGTACCATGCTATCATTGGCCCATCCAAACCCTAGTGGAGCGAGGTAGGATCCTTCACCATTAAAAATTCTATTATGTCAAAATAAGCATGAGTCTTCATACCTTCAACATATACAACCAGGTTAGATACCCATCTAATTGGTTGCACCTTAGCTTGATTAACTAATCGCAGCTGTACCGGGGACCATCCCAATGTCGGTTGCCCCATATTTTCTCATGTCTTCTTTTGAAGATATTAATGTCCAACCCTAGATCTAGAATGATCGAGTCGACTTCATAGTCTCCAATATCAATATTCATACACATCTCCTTACCTGTATTTTTCTTATGTAAAGAGTTCACCCCATACTCCTTACCCGGGAGGTGCAACAAATTTTCAATGTCATCCAAAGAATTTGGGTATCTTGCTAGCGATAAACAAATCTCAAAGAAGTGCTACAAGGTACCATGCTGCCGTGATGGTCTTGCCTCTAGTGTAGAATCAAAAGCGGGAGGAATTTCAATGACAGGTGACTTATCAAGATTTCTTCTGATTGCATCCTGTGCTCCAAAAGTGTCTCCTTTTCAGTTGTGATATCAAACGGTGCCTTCTTCTATATAGCTAGTCGAATTTGTGGGTGGCACCCATCCTCTCCTATTGTGGCTCCTACATGGGTGACAACAACAATGTTGACATCTGTTGTTATGGGCTCTGCTGAGATCGTTGCTACCATCGGACCTTGAGTCTAGTTCATTGGGGGATTCCAAGTCAACGGCAGATTTTGGTTCAATGGGAGGTTCATAAGTTGGTTCATAGTACGATTCTATATTGGAACTTGATTCTCGATCAAAAACTAGTTCTATTTTTGTAGCTGATTCTGAGTCCATACCCAGTTCAGGCTCTGCAACTAAGGGACGTTCCCAGCCTACCATCTTGTGATTAACTGTGGGCATTTTTTTACTGTGTGATCGATCACCATGCAATATGTACATGAGCATTGCAAGTGTGGGAAATCTATCTAATATTGCCCAAATACCTCACAATTGTAACACTGGACTGATTCGTGACCTCATCCTCCTCCTTATCCAAAGCCTCCTCCTCTTCCTTGGAATCCTCCGCGAAATCCTCCATGTTGCTGGTACTATGACTGAGCCATCTGTTGTGGCATGGGATTCAGCTACTGCTAAACATATTGTGCATCTTGAACATACTATGGATGCAGCTGAGGCATCGCCATTTAACTCTACTACGGTTGTGGTGGGAACTGTGGCTGCGACTGTGATCGTATAAATTGCATATGTGGCGGTAGTGTATACTATGGTCGAGAATTTACCATTTGAGGCTGCGTCTACGATTGCTGGACTGCATGATGATCTTCACCCTTCATGAAGTATGAATCATATGTTCTCTCCTGTAGTAGATCATATTCTTGGTATTCTTTATCTTCATGTCCCACTGATTTACAAAAAGAACAGTATAAGTTGGTTGGTTTTGACACCATTTTCTGCATGTAGCTACAATCTTCATGTCGGTGCCAATAAAATTGACATATGCAACACCATGGTACACTACCTTAACTTAATGGGTTTGGCACTCTTGAAACTATATAATTTTAGAAACTGGAGAAGTTATCTTTGGCATGTATGTTTGCGTGACATCGAGTGCACCAAATATAGTTGCGATCTTCCTTTGCATTCTTGATGTCTTGTAGCCAAAGTGTTAAATTTTTTAGTCGCACCTAGATTTGATTCATGTTGACTCCACTCTCTCCAACTAGTGAGGCTTCCAACTTCATCACAATATTTAGAGCCTCGCTCTGTGTTGCAGTCTTTTGCTGCATTAGTGGTTGCCGGATATGAGGTACCAAGGCTACAATAAACCACTCTTTATGTTGAACATTTCTCATCTTAAATATGACATGTGCCATCAATGTCTTGAATCTCTGGTTGAAGTCCCAAATAGTCTCATTGAAAAGCTACTTAATCTCTTTCAACTCAGTAATGTATTGAGCCTCAGACTTAGGCTTCCAGAATTCTTCGATTAGTCCCTTTCGGACTTCATCCAATGTTTTGCAGGTGTCCACGTAGGAACTTGAATGAATTTGATGAAATCCAGTGCACGACCCCACAGGGTAGTTGTCAGTTGTCCTTTGTTGACATCATCATCGGTGTCCTTTCTAACTGTCCACACTACCTTGCAGAGGAACCAATACTACTCTGGATCATCTGTCCCATTCCCATGGAACAAAGGTAACTTAGTATCATCTCCCACCATCCTCATCCTTTTTCCTACAAACATTGATCTACTACTAGAATTTTTTTGACACATTGGGAAAGTTGATGTAGAATTCGTGTTTCTTCCTGAATTTGAAGTGGTGTGCAAAGGTGTGGGCACGTTACTTCTATGGTTTGATCTTGTCGTTGTCCTGGGCATAGTCTGGTTCCAGTCGTACTCTTTGTCACTATAGGGTCACTTCGTCCTGTGTGGTTGTCCTTCACGGTTTTGTGTTTTGATCATAGCAGGACCTTCCCCTATCCTCTGCTTCTTCTGCTATCGAAACCTTTCTCCTCCCCTTATAAAACCACTTTCTTCCTCATCTTCCCTCACAGTCTCATCGAAACTTGGACCCATCTACCCCTTATCTTCCCATTCATCTCCCCCCTTTAGTCGTAGTATCCACCACCTCTGCAAACCATAGTTTGACTACTCTAGGTGCATCTTTAGTCTGCCCTTTTCATAGAGAAGCATTTTAATTGACAGCTGTAGAGATAATAAGAACCTACCTATGGGCCCGTTGAAAAATTCTCTTTTCGCTTCGCTATAAGACTTGGTAGTGTCGAATGTGAACTCTATAATGTATCCTTCTAGGATACTATCCATCCAGACCCCAACAGCTCATGACGCTCTATTGTGAGTTTCTTGCAGTTGTTGGATCAATTCAGGGGTCCAAGATGTTGGTTCTCCTCCTTGGAAATTTGTATTCTTGTATGTAAATTACGCCAACCACTCATGCAATATAATGGGAAACTCACAGAATAAATACTCGTGAGGAATGTAATGTATGTGGTTCACCAACCACTTGTCTGTGGTCGATCCCAGGTTCTGATTTTCTATTTCAGCAAATTCTTGTAGCTTCTGGTCAAACCACTCTTGAATTTCTAGTTGCGTTGGATGCCACATCCCCTCCTTTCAGTCATAACAAAGTCTTGGAAACGGAACCATTTGTTGGATCATCCCTCAACCAAAAAAACCCAGTCTAAAGGGGTCCCACTTTGTCGACACTCGACTCGCTGCGATCTCCTTGAGCATCGACCCATACAGGTTTTACCTTGTCCAGCAACACCCGCAGAGCAGATGAGGTCTCACCCGAGATGTTCAAGGGAGGGCTGATGAAACCAAGTTTCCGTAGTATAGAAGAGGGTTAAGGAATCGACAGTTCATCAGCTTACCAACTAGATCAGTTCAACTTTTCCAACATAACCACTTATTATTGCGCACCATTAATTCATAACTATAACAGATCTAAATCGAAAAACATGACAGCATTCATAAAGGAAAAAACATAGCGTGATAGACCCATAGTTCAAATTTACTTAGCATTCATCATTAGGAAAAGAAAAATAGTAAAGACAAAAGAAGACAATAGCTATTCAGATCAACATCCATCTCATCATATTACTTCTATGCGTCCACCCATAGATCAAAATAGACAACAATTCGTCAACAATAGTTCAATTGTTTTGAGGTATTAATCGTCTATTGGTATCCAATGGTATCTTCATTCACACTTCTTATTTCTATATATAGGCTTGTGCCTTTACATCCATGGTCCACTTCTAACTAAATCCTAATCAATTTAACTGACTAATGACCAATATCCACAAAAAATGGTCAACAAGTACAAAAAGTGACACAAAATGATCAAAAGTAGTATATCTTCTGCCTATCATGCTATCTTTGTCTTGCGTGGTGTCTTCTAACCTTGCACATCATCCGTAATGCTGCGCAACTTACCCCAACCCCTTGCCAGCAATACCACACCAATATGTTTTATCATCACTGTATAAGGAAGGTCCATACCATAGCAGTGAGTTTTATCATCACCATTTGGGAGTTCCCATCAACTCTTCCCTATTCAAATTTCTCAAAGCAAAGGCTTCTAAAATTCTCATCGGGATGTCAATAAAATTTCCACAATTTTAGTAGTATAAAAAAGCACATGAAATTAACATTTAAACAAAAATACTTTCTCTTGTACTTAAAATCTTTCGAATGGTTAGAGAGATGGATCCAAAAAACCTAATAAATAGGCATCAATCCAACTGCAACTTTTGGAAACAACCAACTAGATTTTTGTATTTAAACTTAACAACAGATATCTGATAAGAAAAAAGACAAACCATGCCAAACCATCTCAAACAGAGAAAAACCATGACAAAACAATACTTGAAACAAAATAGTATCGATGTAACTATACAAGATCATTTTAAAGCATAATTTTCATCTCTTTAAAATTCAATGCTCCTGAAGGTCTTTGTGTTAAAGTTGAAAAGCATACAAAGAGAATAAATAAGAACAGTAGTAAATCTAACTCAAAGTACAAAGAAAACAAATAAGATAACCCACTAGGAGAGTTGAAACCTTCTTGATACTCAACAATAATTTTTTAGATTAGATCTTATCTATTAAGAGACAAGTCACTACAGGAACAAAATACATGCCTGAGAGAGAGAATAAATTCAATTACTGTAGGTTTAGCCAACTATAGTAGCAATCAAGGTAGCCCAGTCAAGAAGCAAGGAATCCCCAATTACCGAGTCCATTATCCTAGTGAGTAAATAAGTGAGTTTACTCATACTAAATATATAGTTCCATGGAATGGTATGATTTCTCACATCTAAGTGGAATACCCTTGTGGTAATAACTATAATTTAAACTAATAAATGTATTTGGTGATGACTATATATTATAAACTAATAATCAAGGGACATCTCTTTTCAATCTTGTGGGAATAACTATATAATATAGAATAATTAATCCATATCGTGATTACTATATAATATGATTATATATTAAACTAATCTAAGGGATTAATATTTCTTTGAAAAAATTATGTTATGTGCCATTCATGGAATACCTTGAAAAGGGCCAAGGGAAAAAAAAAGGATTATGGCACATATTTACAAACCAAAAACCTTGGAAATCCATATTGTCCACCACCCATGATGTAGACTGAGGAGCTCGAGACCTCTGATGATGTTGAGGACAGAGCTCGATACTGTCGATGCAGTTCAATGCCACTGCCAAACATGTGGTTAGATTCGAGTTCACATTGTTCGATTTCAATGGATTTTATACATTACCAAGGTTATAAAACCCTTAATTGGCACCAAATGTTTGTCTTAGGCGGGAGGGGAGAGGGTGTCTTTGCATCTGAGAGACCCTGGTGGAATGGGGGTTTGAACTTGGGGTTTAGGGAATTTAATAACTCAAGCCAATTGGAAATGTATTTTTGGGTTTGGCAATTTTATAATAGCAATATATTTGGACTTATAGCAATGGAAAAAAACACAACAATTGGCAGAACTTTGAGGCTCTTAAAGAGGCGGGAAAGGGATTCTACAATAGTAGAGTACAAATATACCTCTCATTCTCAGGGTAGTAAAAATATACCTTTTGGGTATGCTTGAAGTGAGCAGTGACCTTCTTGGGGTTTCTTGGACTAAATCGTGACCTGTCTGAACTTGCTTGAGAAAGCTGTGAGTTGTTTGTGGATTCTAGAAAGTCACATCCATGAAAAACATAACAAAATGATTAAGGTACCACACTATGAAGGGGAGATAGCATAAAGACCATTATAAGGTCAACCTAAGAGCATAAGTCAACAAGAGGGGTCATAACAAAATGGGAAAACAACCCCTTCACCAACAAGACCAAGGTGTGTCAATCAAGGTTGTAGAATAGCCATTTTACCCATAGGACCAAGGTGTACCATCAAGGTGGGGAAACAACCCTTTTACGCAAAAGACCAAGGTATCAAACTGTCATATTCTCTATCAAGGTATAAAGTCCATAAGTGTTCCATACCACAACAATATGTTTTATCATCACCGTATAAGGAAGGCCCATACCACGTCAAACTTACAATAAACCATATCAAGTAAAAAACATTAAA
This sequence comes from Pseudotsuga menziesii, assembly GCA_001517045.1. Lineage (NCBI taxonomy): Eukaryota > Viridiplantae > Streptophyta > Pinopsida > Pinales > Pinaceae > Pseudotsuga > Pseudotsuga menziesii. The sequence continues at coordinate 254,934 of LPNX011147598.1, forward strand.
CTTACAAGAACCCAAATCATCTATTAAACTTAGTAAAACTAAGCTATTGTATTAAAATCCAGACTTTAGATATACACAAAATCTATATGCCCGCCAAAATTAAATTTTACACCAAAAGACTTCACAATACCTCGAAGCAGGACCTGAAACAAAAATGGAAAAAGAATATATAAAACCAAAATATGTCTATTTTTTGAAGTCAACAATAACAGTATAAGGAAACACATGAACTATATATAAGATAATACATTACTAGTTTATAAAAATAGAGAAGAATATCCAAATAGCATCACATTTTCTACTTAGACAATCAAAGTTTACATTCCCACCATTCAATCAAGAAATAAAGTTTGTTTGTTTGGAATCATCCTAACTTCAAATCCACATACACATCCACGTATGTTATCCATGTTTCATGTGCCAACTGCATGAGAATGACAAAGGCCATAAATGTGCATTTTCATGTTAATATACACGTCTGATTAAATAATCGTGAATTAATCAACAAAACATCTGGAGGAAATAAAACATTTGGAGGACATAAAACAACATTCCATGAAAAAAATATCACAATGTAAAAGAAATCGAATACATCTTCTACCCTTGTGAAAATAATGTTTTTCATATTCAAAGTCTACATGCTCAAACCACAAAGGCGCTCACCCATAAACCCTGTAGAATAGAGTTTGTTTGTTCTCACTTTTTCATCAACATAAATAAGTCTTTGCATTACAATGGGTTAGAAGCAAAAAATTAAAGATCTTATATTTTAATGCATTAAACAAGTACTAGAAACAAAATAGTACAGTTGCAAATAGACAAGATAAGTTTAAAATTTAAAGCATAATTTTCATCTCTTTCAACTTTAACCCTACCAAAGGTCCATGTGTTAAAGTTGAAAGCATACAAAGACAATAACTAATAGTAGTAGAAAATATAACTCAAAGTACAACAAAAACAAATAAGATAACCTACTAGGAGAGTTGAAACCTTCTTTATACTCAGAAATATTTTTTCAGGCAAGTCACTGTTTAGTCCATCCATCCCCAAGAAGCCCATGGTTCAATTCAAGTAGACCCAAGAAGGTCAAGGTTCAATTTAGGAAGCACCAATAAGGTCACACCCCAGCTTAGGAGTTCACGATTCAGACTTGACTGGACTATGATCTCTATTGGCACATTGTTTCAATGTTCTAAGTTGTAAGAAATCCATGGGATTTGTATGGGATACAAATTGAACTCTAGTTTGTGTGTGGAATGTCATCATTACCTGATATTTTATGGACTGTTATTTCTTGGTCTCTTTCTCCATTAATTGGGGTTTCCTTACTTGTTGAATGGGTTACCTTGACTGCTACAATAGTTCACTAAACCTATAGTAACTAAATTTATTCTCTCTCATATATGTCCTGTGTTCCTGTAGTGACTTGTCATTTTTCATTTTAGGAATCACCAAGAAGGTCACAACCCAACTTAGGAGGTAACGGTTCAAACTCATCAACACTCAAAGAGGTCACACCCAACCTAACATCCCACTAGGATGTCATGGATCCACTCCAGGAACAACACACTAGTCATGACCCAACCCAAAAGGAAACACACGGGTCACTGCTTATTCTAGGCATCCTTAATAGGTCAAGGCTCAGTCTAAGAGAAACACATAGGTCACGGCTCATCCCAATAGGAAGCACACAGGTCATGACTAGGTTCTATAGCACGCTAACAAGAAGATGAAGGGTCACAAACCACTTCAAATAGAAGCAAAAACCAAGAAAAGAAAGTGACAACCCTACCAGGATGAGAGAGATATCTTAGTCCACTCAAACAAGGTTATGGTTTCTTCTAGCATCTAAAAACAACTCACATCTTGACCAAGCAAGTTTAGACATGTCACACTTTATTCTAGGAAACACTAAGAAGGTCACGGTTTACTTCAAGCAGACCCAAACACTCAAACATTGCAGCATATATCTTAGCCCATTCAAACATGGTTATGGTTTCTTCTAGCAACCTCAAAAAACTCACAACCTTCTCAAGTAAGTTTAGATAGGTCACACTTTAGTCCAAAAAACCCCACGAAGGTCACTTTTGACTTTAAGCAGAACCAAACACTCAAACACCACAACAGATATATTAGTCCACTCAAACAGGGTTATGGTTTCTTCTAGTAGCCCCAAACAACTCATATCCTACTAAAGAAATTTCAAGCAAGTCACGCTTTAGTCCCACCATCCCCAATAAGGTCACAATTGACTTCAAGCAGAGCCAAACACTTAAACAATGCAATAAAGAGCTTAGTCCACTCAAATAGGGTTATGGTTTCTTCTAGCATCCCTAAAAAACTCACAACCTACTCAAGAAGGTTCAAGAAAGTCATGGTGTAGTCCCTCTATCCCCAAGAAGGTCACAGTTGAATTCAAGTAGACACAAACACTCAAACAGTTCAACATATTTCTTAGTCCAGTCTAATAGGGTTATGGTTTCTTTTAGTAGATCCAAACAACTCACATCCTTCTCAAGAAAGTTTAGACATGTCACACTTTAGTCCAAGAAGACCCAACAACGTCACAATTAACTTCAAGCAGACCCAAACACTCAAAGAGTACACCAAATATATTAGTCCACTCAAACAGAGTTATGTTTTCTTCTAGCAGCCCCAAACAAATCACAACCTACTCAAGCAAGTTCAGGCAAGTCACGGTTTAGTCCATCCATCCCTAAAAAGGTCATGGTTCAGTTCAGGAAGCACCAAGAAGGTCACAACATAGCTTAGGAGGTCATGGTTCAGACTAAGCATCCCTCAAAGAGATCACACCTAGACTATTAATAATCCAACATGAGGTCACATATTAGCTCTAGGAACAACACATATGTCATGGCCCATCCCAAAAGGAAACACACATATCGCTTCTTATTCCAGGAAGCCCTAAAAATTCAAGGCTCGGTCTAGGAGCATCACACAGGTCACAGATCGGCCCAAAAGGAAACACACAGGTCACAACTAAGATCTACAACACCCTAGCAAGAATATGAAGGAACAAAACCCACTTCAAATAGTAGCAGCAACCAAGAAAAGAAATCAACATCCCTATTATGTTGAGGAAGAGGTGGCATAGCTCAAGAAGAGTAGCCAAAACCCTATACATCAAGCAAAAATATATAGTCTATAATTGTTCCATAGCACAACCGAAAGTTTTATCATCACCGTATAAGGAGGTCCAACGATAAGATTTCATAAACAATTAGGTAGCTAAAATTTTTGAAAACATCCAATTAAAACAACTTTTTAATACATTAATATACAAATGCGCTGCTAGAGATATGGATATAAAAAATACAACATTACACTCTCAATATTGCACCTATCTTCTCTAAAAAACTAAGAACAAATACACTACAAATAGTATGGTCTATTATGAAGTTGATTCCATGAAAATAGTATCCTAAGTCACATGCCCTTAAAATAAAAAATTATGAAGACTACGTAAAGTAAGTTTAAATGGTCTGAAGTCTATGTAAAGAAAACAATGTGTTTGCAACCGATTCATAAAATTTGATAATCTAGATCGATGATTTTCCCAAAAACTTCTTCGGCCACCGAATGAAACTCATTTATGTTTCCTTCAAACAATCGCATCCATCAATTTTATCTTCATAGGAAAGGGGGATGTTACTTGTCACATGAATGGCATTCACATTGACATATTCAGGACGAAGTGGGACTCCATGGATTATAGATAGTGAATGAATTCGTCCATTGTCAGCAATAGCAGCATCATATGGATCTAGGATGTTAACTTTATCGTCTACTTGAAATACTTCAGGCTCTACTAGATTTAATGGTAACTCCCAAAAACAAACCAAAAAATACATAAATATAAGAAAAAAGACTACAAATAAATTCCAAAAACATGCATAATTATTGATATAACAAACTTCAATGCACTCACTGAGTCAATATTTGAAATACATCCAACAAGAGTTGGCACTAATCGAAACTAATGAGGTGTATCAATGTTGGGAGATTTTTTACTTTCTGAGACTGCAATTTTTCCTTTAATTATATTCTGCAGGTAATTACATAATGCACTAATGAAATATAACATTATAAGGACACAATAATATAGTAGAAAAATAGTAAATATAACAATAAAACACTAAAAACAATACCTAAACAATTTAATCATATTATGAAATTGAGTGAATAAACGTTTGTGTAATAATGATAATTATCCTACCTCATCTAAATCACTATGACATTCCTTATTTTTCCATGAAGCAACAATAGGTTGAATGGAGGAGGTTATGGTTGACGTTGTCTTTGCCAACCCATTTATGCATTCCATTACATGTTTATAATTATCACTATTGTATTTAACAATAGATGTGGTTTGGCTATTCGCAACTTCAGTAGATGTGATTGATCTTACTATTTCTTTTTTTAATATATGCTCATGTTTAGAACTGTCTAAATCTGCCATTATTTTAGTTCCAAACCTACAAATCATTATGAACACATAATTAGTTGGACATATATACAAATACAAATGCAATTTAACACAATGTATTTACAAATATACTTACAAAAATTCCATACATAATGTATTCAACAAAATATACATATACTTACAAAGATGTTTTGATTGGCTTGCCACCCACCATGACCCAAAATAAATCGATCCTTCACATTATATCTTGCTTTCTTCCCTTGCATACACTTTTAAAAATACTCTTCAGCATGCATAGTTTCCTCAAATATTCCCACTGTCTGGGAGTCAAGTAGTTGGCCCTATATTTTCCATCCAATATTAGTTTTCTACATTTATGCCTAAAATTATTAATCAATTTTCTCATCCAGTTCTTGTAATATTTGGTGGAAATCATTCCACTGACACTCTTAAATACATTTTCCATTTTCTAAATGACTTGATCTACATTTCTTTGATCTTGATCTAAAACTTTAGCTTTGGTGACATCCAAGTGAGACCTTACTCTCGTGCCCAATGCCAACTTTGAGGCCCACCTTGAAGCATTTGGCCCAACATGTTCACCATCTTTTACCTCAACCAAACAATTCTTCTTCCCTTCTTATTTCCTTTCTTTGCTTCTATTTCTATGGACCTATAAATGCTTTGACTAAATATTCGTTTGTTTATGAAAGTTGATATATCTTCAGACGAGTGAAGATTAGGTGACAACGAATGAACAATCATATTTGTGGGAATAAGATGTGTTTTTTATTTGGAAGCTGAAAGCCTAATTGGTTCAACCAAATAAAAATTGGGTGATGATGAATGCGCAGTCATATTTGTAGACACAATAGGTGTTTTTTCCTTGGCAGTTGAAGGCATAATTGATTCAGTCAAATCAATATTGGGTGATGATGAATGGGAACTCATATTTATGGACACACCAGGTGTTTTCTAGAAGCTGAAGGCCTAATTGGTTCATTAATGGCCACATTAGGTGTGGCACTAGATCTCTTACCAATTTGCACATGTGTGCCTTCAAATATTTGTTTTAATTTTAAATAAAGGTCTCAAAAACCTGATTCTGATCAAGAATATACCAAGTCTTCATCAATAGAAGCTTGGACATGATCATCATCATGTGATATATTATGAAGATGATCATTATTACTGTCAACATATTCTCCATGCACTGATCCACCAAGGCATAGGCTTCTACGAGCTAGCAGAAAAGTGTCTTTTCTTGCCTTTTCTTTTTAATCATTTTGTGTAGAATCAACCTTTTTCTTATAAAAGAAAAAAATTACTAAATTAGAATCGAAAGCATAGATGGCCTACATCATCAAATATAATATATTTAACTATCATAATATATGCATAGAAGTGAAAAAAGTGCGAGGAATAACTACTTACTGGTTTTCCCAACCATGAGATGGAAACACTTTGCCTTTGCCTGCCTTTTGGTTCTGCTCTTTTTCTCTAAAATCCAACTTTTCCCTATAAAACAAGAAAACTTATCATATGAAAATCAAAATAATATCTAGGCTATGTCATGAAATAGATTATAAACAACTTTAATTGAAAATGCACACAAGTGTAAAGGTACAAGGAATAACTACTTACTTACTTCCAAAACCAAGAGATGATAGATATTCTTAATTTATTGTGATCTGTTCTTTACGAACACGCTCATATTCTACAACATTTTCACCGTTGTTTTGGTAACATGGGAAAACAAAAGGTTGACATCACAATGTAATACTTGGACCACTATTTAGACTACCAACTAGTCTTGAATTGGTGATGGTTTGTGAACAAGTCAACTTTGATGCAATTTGGTAAGGAAAATAAATATTTATTGCTAACTCCTTACCATGACCATCATGATGGCATGCAGTCAAAGAATAATTGTTTCATTAATTGTTAACATTGAAAATAAAAAACATCCATTCATAGCATTCCTCAAACAAAATCTTATATTAAAGAACAAAAGGAATTCGTATTTAAAACATTGCATAGTACTAAAAAAAAATATTTGGCTAATCCCATTGCCAAAACTATAAGATCCATACAAAACATAGTACATAGTTTAGTACAACCATTGGCTAGTTCCATGGAAAAAAACAATAAAATCCAATATGCATAGTGAAAGTTTATCCCAAAAATTTAAGGCGACAAATCATCATTGTCATGATTTTGATTGCCATCAATATCACAATCCTGATCACCCGTGTATGCATCTGCTTAATTTTCTCCATTGTCCTCATACAATAGATTTTCTTGACCATGCATTACATTCTTTATCTCAGTCTCTTCATTGGGAATGGAAGTTTCTTCTTCAAATACATCTATATTGTCATCTTCATCTTCTTTTTCCATTATTTCTTGTACTAGTACATTGCTCATCGACCATTATATCACCATATTCCATGAATTTCCTTTTGGAATGAGACTCTACTTGAATGACATACGACCATCCTAGGATTGTTAGATCATCAATTAGAAATGATTGGGTAATTGGAAGATGGGAAACATACGGCTCATCGGTATTTGATAAAATTTGGTGTGTATTTGCACATACGAATCCATAATGATCACGTTGTATTGTAGATGGTTTGATCCAATTACATTTCAAAAATATGGGACTAGTCTCACCATAATCAACATGAATAATTTCATGTATGAATCCAACATAAAGTTTCTTTTCAGTGTCGTGATGAAATTCAACACTAACAAGACAACCACAATTTTCCTTTCATGTGTTCGTTTCTTCCACTCTTAAATGACTACCATAGGCCCACATCCCAATGAAATAAGTAGCTATTATATTTGGATTTTGTGAAAGCTCAATTTCCTCAATCATAAAATCCTAACCTTCTTGTTGTGCATCACTAATTGCATCAAAAATCCAATAATAAAATTTTGGAAAATAACCATCTCCAATATTCAAATCCTATAGGGTATGTTTTCGAGATGGTCACATCCATGTCTAAATCACTTCTATGTATTCTCTACATAGAATATGAACATACAATATAGTAAGAATGATAATAATTTAACTATTATAAGAAATTAATTAAATAAAATATCATGTAAATAACATTTCACCTACGCCACTGATCAAATGAGGATGTTTTTTGAAGAACATAGGCATGTATCTTAGTTCTTTCCTCAATTGATAGCTTTAAGCTACATCCATTTCCTTCTAATAATTCTCCTTCAACTCTCTCATCTTTTTCATCATCCCATACACATCAATTGACATTACTAAAATCCTTCATATATTATGTGCACAATCCTATGGCCTCCTGCATTGAATATCCCTCACACGTGCTACCTTTTAGTTTTTCCTTATTATGACAAACGTTTTTAGAACCTTCATATATCAGTTTATAGGATACATCCATATCGATCTTATCGGTCCACAATGCTCTATTTCATGTTCTAGATGTATAAGAAGATGCATAGAAATATTGAATATTATTGATGCAAATTCCTATTCCAATAAGAAAAGGACTTCAACCACCTCTCCCCTCAAATTATCAAAGTTTGAAGGATCTAACACATGCATACTCATTCTCTTCAGTATTAGGCCCAACCTTATAATTTCCAATCTTGGCCCCTTTTCCAAACTTGATATGACCGCATTAGGTGAAATATTCTCGATCATAACGTGTTATTCATGGGCCTTGAGTCCTTTTAAGAAACTATTGTTAGTTTTCCTTCTAACATTACTACTCACATTCCAATAGGAAAGCGAGTCCGAGACAACAACATTAAGAACTTTGCACATTGTTCCTTTTTCCACACATAAGGAGCAATAGGTTTTCTATATTTTTTATCACCATATTTTTCAACCCAAATATTTCGACAAATCTTTATTTCTTGAAGGTCTAGGCATGATGACACTTAATCATATGCACCAAAACGAGTTTCTATAATAGAAAAAGCTATTTTTTTTCTCAGTATGCATAAATTCAACAGTATGATTAATGGTTATATGCTTAAATAATGGAAACTTATAGAATATGCACAACTATTTTACACCATTGTCATTGAATAGATAATTTTTACTACCAAGAATGCCACCATTTTCAATAAACTGCATTCTTTTTTCTGCGTTCTGAATAATGTAATCACTTGTCATTTCTGATGATGCTTCATGATTCTCTTTTTGACCATTAGAACACGAATTTTGTCGATAGTATGGATGATCCATTTTAAGGCAATAACGTTGTCCACAATAAATACACTTATGCAGACTACTTGAGTGACTCACAAAAGGATTAAAGATGCAAGTTGGACATGCATTGTGTCATGAACACTTAGACTAGTCAATGTGTCATATGCAGGAAGATCGTGTATCATAAGCAATAAAGAAGCTCTTAAAGTGAACTGGATTGAATCATTGTCCCTTAACATTTGAAACAATTCCATTCCTTTCCACAATTTTTCTATCTCATCATATAATGGCTCTAAATAAGCATAAATTGTATCTGAAGTCACACTTTTCTTTCTTAGTATAATCAGTGACAACATCAAGAAAAATGGTTTGGTTGCTAACCATGGAGGAAAGTTATAATTTATCAAAAACACTTGCCAAGTTGACCATTTATTACTCTGATATGAGAATGGGTTCACCCCATCTCAAGATAAACCCAACCTTATATTACGAGGATCTTGGGAAAACATAGGCCATTTGTTGTCAAATTCCATGCACATCTTAGAATCAACTACAAACCATTTTTTTCCATCAGTTCTATTATTTTTGGCATGTCATTACTTAAACTCAAGAATGTCTTGACAACTATACATTCGAAGTAACCGTGGGATTACTGGAAAGTGGCGAAGAACCTTTATAGGTGTTGAATTTGATTTCAACCCCAGTCTATACCTTGGTTCTTTACATTTAAGACATTCGGTCTCACATGCATGAATTTTGAGAAATAATACACAACCATTCACACATGTGTGGATGTTCTCATACCTTAAGCTATCTTATTAATTTTTTGTTTTACATGCACTTTGTTTTCTTGAAAATGTGGAGTCAGGTGGTAACAACTTATGTAACAATGCCAATTACTCATCAACACTATCATTTGTCCAACCATGCATCATTTGCAAATTAAGAATTAGAAGGATTGTTGTCAAATGACTTAACCTGTAGGTACCATACACAAGTTTTGAAGCATCCTCCATCAATTTGTTCAAGTCATCGTTGAAACCCTCATTCATCATTCTGTCAATTTCAACCCCTTCATATAATATTGTTTCCTCTTAATATGAATTTGTTTCGTATTCATCTATGTTTTATGCCTCTACATCTCTCATGCTTTGCAATGGTATACTATCTGGATAAATATTTTTGAGGGAAATGGATTATACCTCTATGACCTAATCTCAACATATGTTCAAATATCACTTGTCTTCTTCTCATCTTCCCATCGAGAAAATTTTTACATAGGCATGCATATTTATCCAAGCTCTTCTCATTGGTTATTCTCTCATCATGTGCATGGTATTCATTCATTGACAAAACTAGTCGTTGACTCATCTTCATTTTTATGCATTCAATTATGACATCGGTATGTTAATCTTAATTTCTGCTATTTTCATCTATCTTATCTTGAATTGAAATGCAATATCAAAACCAATTCCTAGAGAGAAAGAGGGAATTTTAAGACTTAATTTTTACACTTTCCATTGAAAAAAGTTTATGAGGTTACTATATAGTAAGGGGCAACAGCTTTTCATTTCCCTAGGTTAGAATTTAGGACCCATCATTCACCAACCTCCCAAGCATTTAAAATCATATGGATTCCTAGATCATAGTTGATAGACCTTTTCCAAACTCTAGTTTCCTTTCATAGACACCTTTAAAGACAAACCTAAAAGATCTTTTAGTTTCTTATAGGGACCAAGAAATAGATATTTGGAAGCTAACATTTCAATTGTTGCGGAGTGTTATGATGTATATAGGGATTCCCTACAGGTTCATTCTATGGGTACATAGGAATGTGCCCAAAACTTTACACTAATTTTACACTAATACATAGAAATGTGCCCAAAATTTTACATTAATACTAAAATAAAAAAGTCAATAGGAGTTCACACATCATGGGGAAGGGATATGAAGTCTTTCTCATTATAGGGGATAGGACAAGATAGTGTAAATAGGACACTAAAACTAGCTGTGTATTTGACCAAGATTCATTGGAAATATGCTTGTGTGACAATGCTAAGTCCATATTCACTTCCTACTGATGATGCTGCTCATACTTGATCCAAATTCTGTCATACATTAGGTCTCAACACAAGTTGTTTTGACCCACAAAATTCAACCATATCCATGTAATTTTGAATCCACAGAAAAACACCCTTTAACACATAGGAGAACTGGTTTTAAAGCTACCAGAAATACGCCCAGATCTGGAAATAACCCTTAATGGGAGTGAAGTTAACATCCAGTAACCTTGTGGTTGATTATGGGAATGCCTTACCAGCCAAATTTTACACTAATTGTGCCCAAATTTTTACATTAATTTTACACTAATACATAGGGATGTGCCCAAAAATTTACACTAATCCTAAAATAAAAAATTCAATAGGAGTGCACTCATCATAGAGAAGGGATATGAAGTCTTTCTCATGACAGGGGATAGGACAATATAGTGTAACTAGGACACTAAAACTAATTGTGTATATGACCTAGATTCATTGGAAATATGCTTGTGTGACAATGATAACTCCATCTTCACTTCCTACTAGAAATACACACAGCAACGATCATGTTTGTATTCATCTGCAAGCTCTCATCCACATTTTCCCTTACATATTATTTTGAGGAGGAGTTAACTGGAATGTTAAGAAACATGATGCTCATACTTGATCCAACTACTATCATACATTAGGTGTGAAGACAAGTTGTTTTGACCCACAAAATTCAAGCATATCCATGTAATTATGAATTCACAGAAAAACACCCTTTAACACGTAGGAGTATTGGTTTTGAAGCCACTAGAAATACACCCAAATCCAGAAATACCCCTTTATGGGCATGTCTTACTAGCCAGTAACCTTGTGGTTGACTATGGGAATGTCTTACCAACCAAATTTTACACTAATTGTGCCAAAAATTTTACACTAATTTTACACTTATACATAGAATGTGCCCTAAACTTTACACTAATCCTAAAATAGCAAATTCAATAGGAGTGCACTCATCATAGGGAAGGGATATGAAGTCGTTCTCATGACAGTGGATAGGACAAGATAGTGTAATGAGGACAGTAAAACTAATTGTGTATATGACCTAGCTTCGTTGGAAATATGCTTGCATGACAATGCTAAGTCCATCTTGACTTTTTGTTGGAAATATACACATTAACAATTGTGTTTGTATGCATATACAAGCTCTCATCCACATTTTTCCGTTGAATATAATTTTGAGGCGGAGCTGACTGGAATGTTAAGAAATAGGGTGCTCATACTTGATCCAACTTCTGTCATACATTAGGCCTGAACACAAGTTGTTTTGACCCACAAAATTGAAGGACATCTATGTAATTCAGAATACACATAAAACACCCTTTAACACATAGGAGAACTGGTTTTAAAGCTACTAGAAATACACCTAGATCCGGAAATACCCATTTTTGGGAATGCCTTGCCAGATAGTATCCTTGTGGTTGATTATGGGAATTCCTTATCAGCCAAATTTTACACTAATTGTTCCCACAAGTTTACACTAATACATTAGGAATGTGCCCAAAACTTTACACTAATCCTAAAATAACAAATTCAATAGGAGTGAACTGATCATAGGGAAGGGGTATGAAGTCTTTCTCATGATGGGGGATATGACAAGATAGTGTAACTAGGAAACTAAAACTAATTGTGTATATGACCTAGCTTCATTGGAAATATGCTTGTGTGACGATGCTAAGTCCATCTTCACTTCCTACTGGAAATACACACAACAACAATCATGTTTGTATTCATTTGCAAGCTCTCATCCACATTTGTCCCCTGAATATTACTTTGAGGCAAATATCACTAGAAGGTTAAGAAACAAGTTTCCCATACTTGATCCAACTTATGTCATACATTAGGTCTAAACAAAAATTTGTTTTACCCAAAAAATTCAAGCATATCCATGTAATTCTGAATCCACAGAAAAAAAAACCCTTTAAAGCATAGGAGAACTGGTTTTAAAGCTACTAGAAATACACCCAGATTTGGAAACCCCCCTTAATGGGCATGCCTTACCAACCAAATTTTACACTATTTGTGCCAAAAATTTTACACTAATTTTACGCTAATACATAGGAATGTGTGCAAAACTTTACACTAATCCTAAAATAGCAAAGTCAATAGGAGTGCACTCATCATAGGGAATGGATATGAAGTCTTTCTCGTGAAAGGGGATAGGAAAATATAGTGTAACTAGGACACTAAAACTAATTGTGTATTTGACCTAGCTTTGGTGGAAATATGCTTGTGTGAAAATGCTAACTCCATCTTAACTTCCTACTGGAAATATACACAACAACAAACGTGTTTGTATTCATCTGCAAGCTCTCATCCACACTTTTCCCTTGAATATTATTTTGAGGTAGAGATGATTGGAATGTTAAGAAACAAGCTGCTCATACTTGATCCACTTCTATCATACATTAGTTCTGAACACAAGTTGTTTTGACCTATAAAATTCAAGCATATCCACGTAATTCTGAATCCACAGAAAAAACTTCCTTTAACACATAGGAGATCCGGTTTTAAAGCTACTAGAAATACACCCAGATCTGGAAATATCCCTTTATGGGCATGCCTTACCATCCAATAACCTTGTGGTTGATTATGGGCATGCCTTACCAGCCAAATTTTACACTAATACATAGGAATTTGCCCAAAATTTTACACTAATCCTAAAATAATAAAGTCAACTGGAGTGCAGTAAATAGGAGTGCACTCATCATAGGGAAGCGACATGAAGTCTTTCTCATTACAAGGGATAGGACAAGATAGTGTAAGTAGGACACTAAAACCAATTGTGTATTTGACCTAGCTTCATTGGAAACATGCGTGTGTGACAATGCTAAGTCCATATTCACTTTCTATAGGAAATACACACAACAATCGTGTTTGTATTCATCTACAAGATCTCATCCACATTTGTCTCCAGAATATTATTTTGAGGAAAAGATGATTGGAATGTTAAGAAACAGGTTGCTCATACTTGATCCAAATTTTTTCATACATTAGTTCTGAACACAAGTTGTTTTGACCCACAAAATTCAAGCATATCTATGTAATTTTGAATCCACAAAAAAACACCCTTTAACACATAGGCGAACTGGTTTTAAAGTTACTAGAAATACAACCAGATCCAGAAATACCCCTTTATGGGAATTCTTTACCAGAAAGGAACTAGAAAAAAACTACTTAGGAAGGAACATTGTAGATGTCAGAAAGGAACTCAAAAAACTATACTTAGGAAGGATGAACATTATGGAATTGTAAACGTAAGGTTTTCCACCTCATATTTTTAGTGGAAGTGAGGTTTGGGATGTTTACAAATATTAAATACTAAAATCTTTGTTGAAATACAAAGGACTAATCCACACGATGATCTTGATAGTTTACAGACCAAAAAATAGGGAAATCAGTTAATTATGCGTAAGTTATAATGTAACGGGTTACCTATGCTATTTCAATGTCACTTTGAACAGTGCAATCAATTAATTATTCCTTATCTATAACGTAACAAGTTACCTGCACTATTTCAATGTCACTCTGAACAGGGAAATCAATTAATTATTCCTAAGCTATAATGTAACGAGTTACATGATCTATTTCAATGTCACTATGCTCGCTTTCACGACAGGTTTAAATAATCAAGCATGAGGTATTACTCAACCTTAGCTAGTACAAAGGGAAATGTAAACAATAAGGAGAGGTATATCTATACTTCGCAGCTGCAGAATCCATTGCCCGCCTCTTCAAGAGCCTCAAAGTTCTCTCAATCTTTATGTTTCTCTCCATTGATACGAGTCCCTCTTATAAGTTTTCCAAAGTCCAAAACAAATTTTCAATTGGATTCAATTATTAAATTATCTAACCCCTGAGTTCACACCCCATCGCCTCTCAGACCCAGAGGAATCCCCTTCCCTGCCGCCAAAGCCAAAAATATGGTGCCAATTAAAGGTTTTATAACCATGGTAATGTAACTCCATTAAAATAGAACAATGTGAACTCCACTCTAACCACATAATTGGCGGTCACATCGACCTACATCGCTATGGTCATTGGTGGATCTTTGTCCTCATCATCATCGAAGGTCGCAAGGTCCTCATTCGACATCATGGTGGTGGAAAATATGGCTTTTCAACATTTTTGGTTTGTAAATGTGTGCCATAATCCTTTGTCCATTTCCCCTTGGCCCATGTAATGGTATTCCATGAATGGCACATAAAAAAATCTTTTCAAATAATTATTAATCCATTAGATTAGTTTAATAATAATCGTAATATATAAACATATTATAATATTCTCAAAGAATTATTAATTCCTTAGATTAGTTTAAAATATAGTCATATTATATAGTAATTATCACCATATTGATTAATTGTTCTATATTATATAGTTATTACCACAAGGTTGAAAAGGGACATCCCTTGATTATTAGTTTATAATATAGATGAACATCACTAAATACATTAATTAGTCTATATTTAGACTCATCACCACAAGGTTATTCCACTTTGAAATAAATAATCTCTCACAATATTAAATTAAAAGGGTTGATATCCCTTAACTAGTCTATATTTATATCATGGATATTTAACATGATAGTTTGTGAAACATATTTTACAAGTTACTACAAAAAAATATACTCACCCTTATAAGTTGGCCAAGACACAACGTCAAACCTCTAATATAGACGGTATTATGCCTTAATTACTTATGATTCAAAATGTAATATTACAAGTCACTCCAAATACATTGTACACTATGAGGCTCTCGATGTAATATTTTATTGCAAATGTAAAGTTAATTCATACAGTGCCTAATTAATATTGTATCACATTATATTGGAATTCTTGCGCCATTATGTGAAATGTGGAACCTGCATGTCACTATTCGACTAAAGGTTTTTTTCCATGTGATGGTCGTTTTCACTACGACGTCGAAACATTTTCATATTATATTGATATTCATGGCCTCACAAATATTCCTAATTCTTTGATGCTAGTCGCAAATTTTGGAGTTGCTACATAATTAGAAAATTGAACTAGATATTATATGAATCCATCTGCAATTTTAAAATTTAGTAGATTGTACAAATTTATTATCAAAATTGTAATTTTCCACTGTCAGAGTGGCACAACTAGAAATGACCAATTGTTATGTGGTCGTTTTTAGTTTAAATCTTATCATGTGACCAAATTTGTCATTTTTAGTTTAGTTCTTATCCCATGACCAAATTGGTCATTTATCTTGGTCAATTTTAGTTTAGTTATTATCCCATGACCAAATTGGTCATTTTCAGTTAGCTCACTTAAAATTTCTCAATTTTGGTCATTTATCCCTTGAAAAAACCATGGTGACCAAATGTTTTGGTCACTTGGTCACTTATCTCTCATTTTGTACTAGTGATATCTATATAATGAGTTATTAACTCTAGGAAAGATATATTTAAAGATGGAAAATTCACGAGAATATTTTTCCAAAAAATCATTTTCGATATCAAAATAAAAAAGTCCATATCTTCATCATCTTTCCTATAGCTTCCATTGGGACAGACTCATGATAAAATCATCTTATATAGTGAATTCAAAGCTACTACTAAAATTATCACTCAGCAGGCTTGTTCTAGACCTAATGAAAGGGTGAATGTTTGTTGCCACATCTGAATAATCTTGTCTCTTATAATTTCTTGGGCTCAAAATAGAAAGGACATGATCTTGATATGATCTAAAACTGTTAATCCAATGAACTGGTTTTATAACGTGAACTATCCAAAATAGATCGTGGATATGAGGAATACACATAAATATGATATATTGTTTTGTCATTAAAGAACAAATTTGCCTCTAATATTAGGCATATTACCCACAACAATATTCAAAAACCTATGGGAAATTTAGTTGAAATGCAGGTGCATCAGTTGTCAATGTTATCATATGAGTTAATTCAGATGGGTTGGCTACAACTTCAAACATACTTCAGAATTTAACTCATACCATAATGCACATCTGCATCTAGATACAACTTCAAACTTTCTTCAATAGTCAACTCATACCATAATGAACATCTACATCACTATAACACTACCAAGAGATATCAAAAAGCCTTGGCATTTTTTGGGTAACAACAATTATCAAGGAATTGGACTCCATGGCTTGAATTGAAGGCCAGGTGTCACTATGGTTGACAATGTTCAAAAATATTGTAGAAATAATTGACAAAAATATTGTAGAAAAAATTGACATTATAGTAGCACATGGTCAACTGACAGTTTCTACTATAAAACATCTGCTACTGAAACTGACTGCTGGAAATTGTTTTTGTGGCTTTTTATGTGTTTTGATGAATTTATTTTTTTTTGTATTTTCCCAATGATAATGCTAAGCATGAAAACAAGCTAAGCATTTAAATTGAAACTACTATAATATCAACTGCAACAAAGATAATTGTCTTATTTCGTTGATAAAATTTGAAATGCCTTTACAATGAGCATACCCGAAATGCAAGAAATAGAATAACATCAAAATTGGAGTTGATGGACACCATGGATTTATCATATAGAGGGGTTTGATATGCTACAAATGTGAAATTCCCTCCTCAAACCCAAGTCCCACACCAAATGACTTCACTAATATGGATTCCCAAGGTAGTGAAAGAAATCCTTCAAAAGCAAATGAGTTTTGTATTGAAAGAACTTGTCTCTCTCCATCAGTTACACTACAGCTGCAAGGATGAAAACTGGTACAACCTTGAGAATACATTCGCCTCCAAAATGAAGAATATGCTTGAATCCCTTGAAATACTTTTCTAATATGCACAAACTTGACTCTTGGATGAAGCCAATAGTTAAGCAATCTTTAGTTGATAGTTTCACAACCTCGAAATGTCAATACACTGAAGAAGCTATGCTCTCCAATTTAGATATGCTCAGGAAAAATGCAAAAACCCTCATCCATATTCTCCAAATGCCAAAGAGTTCATCAAATGAAGGTTTCACATGCCCAAAAGACCATTCAAATTTATCTTGGTTGCTTATATACTTCCCCCAAAGAGGCCAACCCCATTTTCCCTTTTTAATCATTTTAAATGTTATAAAGTCGAACTTTATAAATAATAATCTCTTAGGACTTGTTGTCCAAGATTTTAATTAAAATGGCCCCCCTTTTTAAAATAATAAATCGACCCTCAAGTATAAAGTACAAGTATAACATTATAATATAACATTAAAAATATTAATTATTATTAAAGTGGCCTTTTAATAATAATTAAACATCATAACTTAGTAAAAACACCTTATTTCTCCAACCCAACTAAATACTGGGTTTGACACTACCAATATATCTCAATCAGGTGCCTTGTTATAAAGAGTAACCATGCATGAATGAATCACTATAAATAGTAAGTATGAGAAGCTCAGTCCTGAATCTATGCAAAGGCCAAGAACCTCTAAATAGTGAGTATGAGAAGCTTAGTCCTGAATCTATGCGAAGGCCAAAAACCTCTTTGAACTCTGGAGAAGAATAAAACCATAAAATGGCCAATTTTCTGCCACAAAGTCCCTCTATCCGATCCTATTAGCCTACGATGGTCGACTGATAAGATAATCCCGCTAAAATACTAAAGCCTGGATATAAGGGGACATTGCATATTTGTTTAATTATCAAAAAAAAGAAATCTTGATGCACTTTTCAATTTTTTTTTATATTCCTATTGTGTCAACTCAAAGTGTCTCTTGGTTTCTCTGAAAGGGGGCATACCTTTGTTGCTCCTGAAACAAAGATTCCATTTCCTTTGTTCTCTTTCACCTGTAGGCTGTCCTTCAATGGAACAAACAAATATCTGCTAGAAACAATATGTCCTTCTAGATCCGCTTGCTTAGCGTGCCTACTTTAAAGAATTTGCACGGGAGACATTTATAATTAATTATATTTGATGCATGTTTATGGGATTCTATTTTCTTCCTATGCGTAGGTAACTCCTCCGCCTCTTATATCGATTTTTCACACTGTTGTCTGCGTGCCATTCTATCATGGTTGTGTCTCTCAGTCGTTAGGGTTTTCATTAATGTTATTTATGGGTGCCTATTGATAATTATCTTTGCGGGAATGACTACTTGCTCTCATCTACAAGGGAATCCTCCTTAACTTTATGTTTCACTTTGTACATATCCACATGGAGGATATTCCAGGTATTCCCTCCTATGTAATGACCTGCAATTTGTTGGTTGTAGCCTTCCCCTAACATTTTCTCTTCTATCTAACTTTGTCAACGTCCGCTACTATGGAACAACCCTCCATGTGTTTCTCTATCTACATGGTCATCATTACCCCATGCATTACATTTCTGGTTGCATTAGTGAGTTAGTATTGCAATCTGCTCAGTGAAAATCTACCATTTTATTCTCTCTCTCAAATGTGTGTTGTCTCAACATTAATAGTGAAAATCTACCATTTTATTCTCTCTCTCAAATGTGTGTTGTCTCAACATTAATAGTGAAAATCTACCATTTTATTCTCTCTCTCAAATGTGTGTTGTCTCAACATTAATATTGGAGTTGTCTAACTAGTGGACAATTTTGACTTTTCTGTTGATTTCTAGTGGAAATCTGGTGAATTTAATTCACAAAATCTTGTAATTTTTGTTGTTTGTTGGACGATTTTAAGTGCAGAAATGAAATCACGTGACCCAAAAACCTCAAGCACCCACACTTTGTAACATCTAGCAATGTTTTTGCAAGTTTTGAAAATTCCGTAAATATTCATATCCAAAAACGGATAAAACCCAAAAATAAAGAGAAAAACATCCTCGAGTTAAAAAAACTTGATTAATATTCTCTCATAATTGGTTACGGTGGTCGGTTTCAATATGCCCTTCCATGCGTGTGATCCTTCCATGGTGTGATCCTTCCATGTGTTTGAGTATTTCCCCTTTCCCTGCCAAACAGGATTTATATTGGCTTTAGCGAGATCAGACTTCAACTTGTAGATTATTNCCTTGCCAATCAGGATTTATATTGGCTTTAGCGAGATCAGACTTCAACTTGTAGATTATTAAAAAAAAATCATTATTATTTTATCAAAAATCCCCCCCCCCCATTTTTTAATCTTTAAATGATTTGTTTCCTTAGGGAACGATGGTAAAACAAGTTTTGTAAAGGAAAGCGAGGCCTTAAGGATAAAAATACAAGCGGATTGATAATGATAAGGGGAAAGTGTTTTTTATTATTTTCTCTATTAATCAAAGAAGGGAATGAGGACTGAGGAAGAAGTTGAATAATTTGGGAAAAATCAAAAGAAAAGGGCAACACTTTTTAGGATATAAGCATGAAAAGGGAAAGGTGGGAAAATGGGTAGGAAGGATAAGGGAATAGAAGTTGAATAATTTGGGAAAAATCAAAAGAAAAGGGCAACAATTTTTAGGATATAAGCATGAAAAGGGAAAGGCCGGAAAATGGGTAGGAAAAATAAGGGAATATTTTATTTGTGGAAAAAAAAAGGGGGAAGTGCATTTTTTAGAAAATGTAAGTGAGCATTGGAGATGAAGGGAATAAAGCTCACTTTTGAAAAAGAAGGTCATTGTATTTTTGCAAGGAGGGGCCCTAAGGTGGCATTGTTGACTTAAAGGACATAGGCCTGATGAGAACGACATCAACGGATGAGACTGGATAATTAATTACAAAACATGAAGTGGTGTATTTTGACTGACATAATGCAAAAGATTCTAACTTTCCAAAACTTGATTGAGTGGCAAGTGGGTCAAACAAACTCACTTTTTTCCAAATGAAGTATGAGCATGATCATGCAACGTACTGAATGAAATGACATTGAATCCTTGGCATGATGAAATAGACAAGAAATAACAAAATTCCTAGACTTGGCTTCACCACAACATGACCATGCATAAGATACAACTTGGAAAGTTAGTCGCATGGGTCATATGAAAACGTAAATGGTGAAATAAGATACATGCATCACAAACACATGTCCTTGGACATGATGGTGCAGATATAATGATCTTGTGATAAATTTTAGTAGTTGGTTTTCCATTGGCATTATATTCAAATCATGTTGATGTTTTCATAAAGAACTAACAAAACAAAATTATGATTATAAAGTCCAAAAATGCCACTTGTACTCTTCTGGTGTGAGGTCCAATACATAAACATATTATTGCTTTGTTTGAGAAATTGCTTCTCAAGTTAGATCTAGGAGCTAGAACAATTTCACCATCAAAGTGTTTGACAAAACATGCAAGAGAAAACAAAGACACAGAAAATAGCTGGAACAACACATGTGAAAGGTGCTGATTACTTGTCATATTATTATCATACATAATTTATAATACAATGGAAAAATTTGAGTGGCTCTAGAATCCAATTGGAGTTGTACATGTGTCAATGTGGGAAATGACCTTAATCCCCCCTAGGTGGACCAATGGAGACCCAACTCAACCCAAACAGACACGAATTGATGTGTGAGTTTTGGTGAGGTGTGCTGGGTCATTAAAGACTCCAAGGCATGCATGGGTGAGGAAATAGAGGCAAGTGGGGTGCTCTTGGTGGCAATAAATGCTCCTAGGAGAGCTAAAATAGGACAGATTCACCCCAAGAGAACTTACTCAAGCCAAGGCCCCACAAATCAATGAGGTAGCACTCCAATGCATTAAGGAGGGAGCACAAGGTATAGGTTGACCAAACCAGGTGCTATTGTAGGGTGAACAGACTAAGTTAACTAGATATATTGCTGGATTAACTCTCCTAAGTCTAAACCATAGGACATTAATGAAATTTATGAAAATCAGGTTAGCCTAAGGTCTAAACTATATAGTAAGGATGTAATACTACTCCAACACCCTCCCCTAATCTAGAATTAGTATAATCTATTGATTTGAGGCCTTGAAAACTAAGGCACAAGTCACCCTTTTACAAATTTTATTGATCCATGTAATAGAGGTAAGGAGGAAAAACTCATGGGAAAACAACCTCCCCTAAAAAATGGATTATGAAATAGAAACAAAATCTGCATATACTTCCAAACTAAAAAATGTCTAGAGGAATCTTCTGCTTGGGAAGAAGTGGAATGTGCTCAATCAACTCAGGACCAGCTGCATGATGAATCCTTGGACCATGTAGAACAACTGAAATGCACTGGTGGGAGAGCAAATGGTACTCTTCAGATTTGAACTTCAAACCACCAGGTGAGTAATTCGAACCAAATAGGATTCCATGTGAGGAATTCGAACCACACAGGATTCCATACTTTAAAGAGACTATAAATGCTTGAGAATAGGTGACCCCAAGCGAGACATAAGGATCTTGAAGCATCAACTTCAAATGAAAGTTGTAATCAGCTACAAGAATGTGGAAAACAAATCCCAAATGTGCCATTGTGATGGAAAAAGCTTCTCCATATTCATATGAACTTGAAGGAACTCTACTAGTGATGGTGGAGGAAACATCTCCTTTTTTCAAACAAATACTCTCTTTTGAAGAAAACCCATCTTCTAGAGAAGGCTCGCTATGGACATCAACTAGCAATACATCTTTCTCATTCGTAACAAAAGACATAGATGAGAAGGGTGAAAGAAAATATTCAGCAGTAGTGATGGGAACAACTTGTATGCTATATTCATGAAACATAGCTTCTTGACAAGGAGAGGAAGACACAGAGGAAGAAACTTGAGATGGATCATTTGCTTAATCTTTGACTACTTCTTCTTCTTCATTTTGAACAACTTCTTGAGAAATGTATGTGTTAGTTTTTCATCATATAAGCTAGCATTATGATCTTAGGATCTTTTCACTGAGAGAATAACAAGCACAGCAATAAAACATAAGCACATCACAAGAGACAAGAGACACAAAGATTTTTTCTTAGGGAAACCATAAAGGAGAAAACCCCGCAACTTCCTCAAAGATAGAATCAGCACCAAAACAGTAAGACGCACTCCCGACAGCAGTAGTCTTCTTCTTGTCTAGTCCCAGTGTATTTCCTTCCTCACTAATGCCCCACACTTGAGTGAGTGAGTGATGTGTTGAAAGTGATAAATAGAGAGGCTCTCACTCTCTATTTATATTCTTCCATTCACTTGAAGTGCACTCCAACATGTCGGCCTCACTTAACAATTACTTACTAGAGCCGACATCTCTAGGAGTGTCTAATAACCCTAGTGCCCCACCACTTGTGGGGACTTTGCCTCCTCCGACCAATAGGAGGGTAACACAATGGTGGGGACTATTGCCCTGACTTACAATGACTCACCTAGGGTTGAATTCACTAGGATAGTCTAATAACCCAAGGGCCCCACAACTATGGGGACTTTAACCCTTGACCAATAAGAGGGTTACCCATAATGACTTGACATGACTTTCTCATTATAGAAACTTCCTGGAATAAACATTGGGGTATGACATGACTCAAATGCATTACAATACATCCCGGAATGAACATCAGGTTACAATAGATAAGAAATACAAGTGATTACATTCCGAAGTTACAATTACATCAACACTCCCTCTTAACTAGGAAGGTATTCTCTTGACACAATTTATCAGCACAAGTCTTCTTCTTTGTATCATCTAGGTCATCGTCAGGTCTTTGTCATCTTCAAATTCATCTTCATCTTCAAGTCATCTTCATCTGTAAGTCATCTTCATTGGATTTGGATCATCTCTCGATCTGGATCATCATGGAACATCACCACTGGATCTGGATCATCATGGAACATCGACACTGGATCTAGATCATCTCTCGGTCTGGATCATCATGGAACATCATCACTGGATCTGGATCAAAATCACTGGACTAGATCTAGAACATCACTCGATCTGGATCATCACTGCTAGATCATCATCACTGGATCTCAATCATCACTCGATCTAGATCATTGCTGGCTATCATCATTGGATCTCAATGATCATCCCAGGTGATATCTCATTATTCTTCTCATCACGGGAAGTTATACAGAGCCAGCCCTTTTTCATGCTGGTTGTAGGCCTACCCATCATGTAGGTCTTTTCCCAGCACTTACATCTGACCTACTCGTCAGAAAGGCACGCCCAACACTTACATCTGACCTACTTATCAGAAAGGCACGCCCAGCACTCACATCTAATCATGTAGGAACCAATCCTATAATCACATCAGAAAGGCCTAGCACTCACATTCACCAGCATGATAGGAACACAAACTACTATCATCTGTGAAATGGCTCAGCACTTACAACCACCAGCATGATAGGAACTCAAACTACTACCATCTATGAAAAGGCACAGCACTTATAGTCACCAGCATGATAGGAACTCAAACAACTATCATCTGTGAAATGGCTCAGCACTTACAACCACCAGCATGATAGGAACTCAAACTACTATCATCTGTGGAATGGCCCAGCACTTACAACCACCAGCATGGTACGAACTCAAACTAATACCATCTGTGGAAAGGCTTAGCACTTACAATCACCAGCATGGTACGAACTCAAACTACTACCATCTGTGAAAAGGCTCTCAGTCCTAGACTGAGGATCCCTGGTATCTCACTAGGTAGCTCCATTCAAACAATGGCGGTAGCCCTTATATCTCACACTAAGTCAGAATGGCTTAGCACTCATATCTGACATGGGAGGAACCTAATCCTTTAGCCATGACAGAATGGATTCAGCCCTTACATCTGATCAAGTGGGAACACATCCCTATATCACATCAGAATGGCCATGCACTCATATCTGATCATGTGAGAACAAATCTCATGGTCATATCAGAACAGCCCTCAGTCATAAACTGAGTTTTCCTAGTACCTCACCAGGCAGCTCCATTCCAAGAATGGAAATATCCCTTATATATGATCATGTACGAACCAATCCTACAGTCATATCAGAATGGCTTAGCACTCACATCTAACATGGAAGGAACCAATCCTCTCACCATGACAGAATGGCTTAGCCCTTACATCTGACCTGCTCATCAGAATGGCTATGGATCTCAGCACTCATATCAGTCATGGAAGGAACCAATCCTCTCACCATGACGGAATGGCTCAGCCCTTACATCTTACCATGGAAGGAACCAATCCTCTCACCATGTCAGAATGGCTATGGGTCTCAGCACTCATATCAGTCATGGAAGGAACCAATCCTCTCACCATGATGGAATGGCTCAGCCCTTACATCTGACCTGCTTGTCAGAATGGCTATGGATCTCAGCACTCATATTAGTCATGGAAGGAACCAATCCTCTCACCATGATGGAATGGCTCAGCCCTTACATCTGACCATGGAAGGAACCAATCCTCTCACCATGTCAGAATGGCTATGGGTCTCATCACTTTCTCTGGGAGGAAGCCTCGATCTGGAGAACACCAAGTCTCTCTCTGAAGTACTTGAACTTCAGCCTAGCCAATGTCTTCGTCAATACATCAGCTATCTATTCCTCCATCACAACATACTGGAGCTTCACTACTCCTCTCTGCACCATATCCCTGATATAGTGATACTTGATCTCGATATGCTTTGACTTGTCATGGAACACTGGATTCTCTGACAACTTCACGCAACTCTGGTTGTCACAGTGTATACAAGTAGCATCCAACTGGAGATCAAATATATCAGATAGTAGCTTCCGTAGCCATACTGCCTCACAACTAGCTGAACAAGCTACGACATACTCTACTTTAGCTGTACTCAGTGCCACATAGGATTGCTTCCTGCTAAACCAAGAGATCACTCCTGATCCCATAGTGAAGCAACATCCCGAATTACTCTTCCTGTCGATGGCAATGCCTTCCCAATCTGAATCAACATAACCTCCAGGTTAATATTTTGATTCGCATCATACTTGAGTCCATAATCAACTGTACTCCTGCATGCTTTGCAACCATCAGGTGAACATGTCTCAATGTGTTCATAGCAAAGCAAATATCTGGTATCAGGTACATCAAGGACCCAATCATCTGATGATACATCGTAGCATCAACCGTCTCTGATGAAGCATCACTTAATAGCTTCACGTTCGATGCCATAGGTGTGGTCATGTAGTCCATCATCCTGAACCTCTTCAAGATCTCTACTGCATACTTCCCTTTTTCAAGGAAGATTCCATCTGCACTCTGCCACACCTCCATACCTAGAACAATAGTGCAT
The DNA here is from genome assembly GCA_001517045.1 of Pseudotsuga menziesii. Lineage (NCBI taxonomy): Eukaryota > Viridiplantae > Streptophyta > Pinopsida > Pinales > Pinaceae > Pseudotsuga > Pseudotsuga menziesii. The sequence goes on from LPNX011147598.1 coordinate 280,789, forward strand.
CGACACATAACATGAGTATCACTGGTCTTTCGTCTTCAACCTTGAAGCAAAGGTTGGAATCCTTTTTACTCTTAGTAAAGCTTAGAGTCATCAGTAATATATCCATCCTGTCATATCATGTCGAACCTCAGGATCTTCTGGAGTCACTCCCTCTGAAGTGAAGCATCGTACTCCTTCTGTCTTCCATACTCTATGCACTGAAACATTCTGTATTGGAGTGACAAGTAGTATCCATCTAGGATCACTGGATACTAAGATCATCTGTCTTGAACTTCTTCAAAATTTCATCTTGCACCCATCTGTGAGCTTGTCATCCTCTATCAACCTTGTAGCAAAGGTTAAGATATTCATCAAGCTCATCATGAATGTGTTATCCCATGGGTGTCTTCTGAACTCGTACAAGGCCTTCTTTCATTTGCACACATGATTATGTCACGTGACTTCACTTCTAGCAACTGTAAATGTTTCTTCGTAGTCTATGCCTTCTTTTCATGAGAAGCCTCATGCTACGAATCTTGCTTTGTATCCCATGATGTTTCCATCTACTGCATGATGGAACTATGAACTTCTCTTCAGGTCTCGATACTACACCCTGACATCATTCTTCTTGAACTGATCTTCCATTTATTCTTAGTTACTTCTTCATGGCTGGAAGGTTCTGCATCAATGATGTCACTGCATTCATCATATTATTCTTTGTCTTGAAATGTCATCACTTGTTCTTCGGA
>LPNX011147598.1:281878-297631 GCA_001517045.1 Pseudotsuga menziesii
GAGGGTAGACTCCTTCTTGAGCCTTCAACTTCATCGTCTTCTTCATTCATAATCGCATCGTTTCTTATCCAAATGCTAAGGTGGATAAGAGGTTCTTCAAGAGTTGATTTCTTCATATTCCTCATTGCTTGAGGGATCTTCTTTGGATGATGAGAGCTTGATCTTTAGTTTCTTCCATCTTCCCTTCTCTTCTTATGAGTCAATCTTCTTCTTCTTCTCAGAGTCTATTGAAAGTAATCACTTCCTTCTGGAACACATTCCTTGAATGAATGAATTCCACGATCCTGGGAGGCCATTCAAGGTGGCCATCACCACTTCTGCATTCTTCACTTTTTCTTTTACCGCTTCAAGTTGTTCTTTGATTTGAGAGACTCTTATGACTGCATGGTCTCTGCATTCTGGATCTTCACATTCTTCAACTGGTTTCTTAGGGTCATATTCTGATTTCTGTTCTTCCCTTCAAATGGCTTGGTCAAGGAATCAAAACATCTTTGGTGTCTTTAGGGAGACACTTGTAGTACAAGTTGATCCATGACTGAATCAACCATGATCTTCTTGGCCTTGACCAAGTTCTTCTTGTGTAAGGCTTCTAGCCTCATCTCCCTCTGGAACTGGAACCTCTATGCTCATGTAGGTGTCCAATCCATTTGCTTCAGAGAGATCATACACTTCCATGCTTGGAAGTTGTTCAACTTCACCAAGCTTATCATCAAGCTGATGTGATAGATCACTTTGAAATGAGAACCTCAAATGAAAATAGCAAAGGATTAGATCTTACCGATTTGAGGTGTCCATCTTGGTTCTGGAGCTCGCTGATCTAGGGTTTGTCACAGAAACACTAATTTTCCAAACTTGGAATATTTCAGATCTAATTGGATAGATAGATATATCTCTTCAAATGGAGCTGTCCAATGTACTCCTTTTCTAAAAACAGCGGAGGGAAGCTCCCGGAAGAGGAAGCCCTAATTTTCTGATTTCTTCTGCAGAAATGCTTGTTACTGTTTGTGTGATATCTATGCCATTACTGATCCTATACGTCTGAAATTTCTTAATTAGGTAAAATAGAATATCCATGATATAACACCATAGGTTTCATCAGAATTGGTTTCACCATTTGGGATTTATGATCCTTCTCCCAAGGTGACCTGTTACAGGACTGTTCAGAACAGCGAAGTTGTACGGAATGACACGTGTCACTGGTTCATATTCTGAGTCTAATATTTGGACCACTGAAATTAATGTCCATTTCCTTTCTGGAACATCTTCCAGAACTCCATTTTGACATTTTTAGCCCAATATATTGCAATTCGCCCCAGGTGTCCCGTTTAAGGATGAATTCTGGAAGAGGCTGGAACCCTAACTTGGAGGGATCATATATCCCAGAATATAGCGAATATAAGTCTGATTTTTGGAAAGAGGCTTCATGAGGATTTTATATTCTTCCCCTGAAATTTTAAGCTCCTGATCCTTCTCCAATCATGGAATATAGGGAATGTACCAAAACTTATCAGTTTTAGTATTTAGGGTTTTTCTAGCTCGGGGTCAAACTAGGGTTTGACTTTCCCGGAGTTTCACCCAACAAAATTTCTTGATCCAGGTCTCTAAAATTCGGTTTTGATGAGGAGAACAATCCTATGCTGGTCTCACTCAAAAATTCCTCTTCTGTAGAAATCCCTAATTTCCACATCGAAAACTGAAAATGCTCGGAATCGAATTCCGCTTCGACAGAAAGATACGCCCTTCAATGGAGATTCATTCTAGCATACTTTTTCTGATAGATCGTGGAGAGAGACCCAAAAATTAAGAATCCCTAGCTTCTACAGCTGCACAATGTCTTCTTCTCAGGTTAGCTCTGATACCATGTTAGTTTTTCATCATATAAGCTAGCATTATGATCTTAGGATCTTTTCACTGAGAGAATAACAAGCACAACAATAAAACATAAGCACATCACAAGAGACAAGAGACACAAAGAGTTTTCCTCAGGGAAACCATAAAGAAGAAAACCCTGCAACTTCCTCAAAGATATAATCAACACCAAAATAGTAAAATCCCAAAACAGTAAGATGCACTCCCAACAGCAGTAGTCTTCTTCTTGTCTAGTCCCAGTGTATTTCCTTCCTCACTAATGCACCACACTTGAGTGAGTGAGTGATGTGTTGCAAGTGATAAATAGAGAGGCTCTCACTCTCTATTTATATTCTTCCATTCACTTGAAGTGCACTCCAACATGTCGGCCTCACTTAACAATTACTTACTAGAGCCGACATCTCTACGAGTGTCTAATAACCCTAGTGCCCCACCACTTGTGGGGACTTTGCCTCCTCCGACCAATAGGAGGGTAACACAATGGTGGGGACTATTGCCCCAAATTACAATGACTCACCTAGGGTCAACTTCACTAGGATAGTCTAATAACCCAAGGGCCCCACAACTATGGGGACTTTAACCCTTGACCAATAAGAGGGTTACCCATAATGACTTGACATGACTTTCTCATTATAGAAACTTCCCGGAATAAAAATCGGGGTATGACATGACTCAAATACATTACAATACATCCAGAAATGAACATCGGGTTACAATAGATAAGAAATACAAGTGAATACATTCCGAAGTTACAATTACATCAACAGTATGAGGCCGAGATCATAGGAAGAACACATAAGGAGGTGCCCATTTGCTTGCTCTCCATATAGCTCACATCTTCTTGCTGCATGCCAAGAGCTTCATCTAGAATTCTGCAAAGCTTGAATGGATAATCAGTAGAATCAAGATTGTAGCGCATTATAGGAGGTATAGCTATACACATAGTTCCATAGGCTCTATCATTGTCATTAAGCCAAGCATCCTTCTCTTGACAGGACTCTGGCTCTCTCACAACACCAATGGACACATCATAGAGACATTGTCTCTTGAGATATGCACACATCTTCAACTTCCATTCAGAATATTTGAATGAGCAAAGGAGAGGAACAACTTTCGAATCCATGAAGTTGTTGTAGAAACCTGTAATGAAAAACACTCACATAAACTGGAAATATTCCCTAAACAACAACTCAACCTTACAAGATTTTTTTCATCTCCATCTAGCTTTGATACCATGTGAGGAATTGCTTCTCAAGTTATATCTAGGAGCTAGAACAATTTCACCATCAAAGTGTTTGACAAAACATGCAAGAGAAAACAAAGAGACAGAAAATAGCTAGAACAACACATGTGAAAGGTGTTGATTACTTGTCATATTATTATCATACATCATTTATAATGCAATGGACAAATTCAAGTGGCTCTAGAAGTCAATTGGGGTTGTACATGTGTCAATGTGGGAAATGACCTCAATCCCCCCTAGGTGGACCAATGGAGAGCCAACTCAGCCCAAACAGACTCGAATTGATGTGTGAGTGTTGGTGAGGTGTGCTGGGTCATTAAAGACTCCAAGTCATGCATGGGTGAGGAAATAGAGGCATGTGGGGTGCTCTAGGTGGCAATAAATGCTCCTTGGAGAGCTAAAACAGGCCAGATTCACCCCAAGCACACTTAGCCAAGCCAGGGCCCCACACATAAATGAGGTAGCACTCCAACGCATTAGTGAGGGAGCACATGGGCTAGGTTGACCAAAATAGACGTTGTTGTAGGTGTGAACAAGCCAAGTTAACCAGATATATTGCTGGATTAACTCTCCTAAGTCTAAACCATAGCNAATGATAGCGATAAATTGTTGATGAGTGATGGATGGAATCTATCCAAATTATACAGACCCTTGTGTCATATTAAAATATGTTGAATTCATTGTAATTCAACCCTTATATAAGAAGCTATATGGATTTTTCAAAGAACAAATGTTTAGATTGCGATCCTACTTGGTGTATCTATAATTAATTAATTGTGATATCTCAACACATTAATGATTTCAAACACCTAGGATTGAAGAATACAAATGAGAATGGTGATAGTGATCCTATGACAGAATGGACTTAGTCAATAAGGTTNTATAGGATATAGATCACATGAAATTACTTAAGTATTAAATATTTTAGGTGGTTAATTCTAGAAAAGGACATTTCATAATATTGAAAGCATAATACCCGTACACACTTATAATATAAAAATAACTTCAAATCAATGGTTCCTAAGAGACAATGTTATTAAGGTTTTGAAAATGGGTAGTAATCTAAGTGGGTTTCACTNATATTGATTTTTGACATAGAGGTTTTTCTAAGTCCAATATATATTAAAGACACGAACATCTTTCTTGGACGTTTGTTAACACCAAAAACTGTACACATAGCTCACTATGGTCCAAACCATAATTATACATCATAATCCCACCAATATTCCCTCCATTTTGACCTTCACAATTAAATTCCATCCAAATTGGTCCAAAACATCATTATTCCTTCCCCCATAAATACATGGAAGATGAGAATTTATTGCAGCATAACCCCCATTCTCCCAAAAAGGACCAAAAAACCCTAAAATGAGAATGGGTCAAAAACCATGGACAAATACCATACACTATGAAAAACCATGGACCAATACCATGGGAAACAAAATCTTGGATTGTCCTATAAATACATTGTGAAGGTCTTCCCCAAAACACTTTTGAAATTTTAATTCCAGAACCTTACATTCCTACACTTTCTCCACACCATTCCACATTGTATGTTGAGTTTACTCCATAAACTCCTTAATCCATTTTCCGTTGAAAACCTTAGGTGGAGAAGATCGGAGATCGTGGGAGTTGTCAGAACACATCCTCAAACGACTGCAGTGGCCCTTTTCATTAAAGGTATGTTGCATTTTGTTTTAATAGTTAGAATAAAATCATAAAATATAAAAAATATTTATTGTTACTTGTTTAATAGTCAAGGTTGAGAACTTCCCTTGCACCATGAACTCTACCCTTAGATCTGGTTGATCTAAGTTAGGTGCTTTTGCACATAGCTAGAGAGAAATATCCACTATAGTTTTGGCGACTCCACTGGATCGATCCTTTTGGATCTTTGTTTTTACATGTTTTTTGCGGGTTTGTTTTACATGGGTGCCCTCAGCCATTGTGGATCTGACCCTATTTCGATAGATCTGAACCAATCCCTTCTCAGTGCTTGCTCCCCTGACTCTAACCAACATTTTTTGTCAAAAAAAATTCAGTTCCAACTAGATCGCACCTTTTCAGTAGAAATACATGACCTAGGTCACAATGTTTTGTCCGATAAGCACAACCTAATTTTCTCCTTTTTCCACAATAAGTTATATTTGGATCCAAAGTCTAGATCACACATGTCCTGCATTCTAGAGAAACACAGGTCACTCCCGTGACCCTTTTTAGTGTGATTTTCCATGTGAACACCCCTGTTAAGTGTGACCTTCATTTTTTGGTTGTTTCTATGTCTCAGTCACAACTATTTCTCAATCTAGTGTGATCTCAACTGCACCTATTCTGGAAAAAGGTGCAACCTATAGTTTTTCCAACTGTTTGAGACCCATTCCAAAACCCATATCTATGTTCTTCCCTTGTGCTAACTATGTTTTTACAGATCCAATTGCCTAAAATCCCTTAGTGTGTTTTGCATTCCCCTTTTTCTTATATGTGAGCCTATCTTAGTTGAATTTGGTAGTTGAGACCCCCCATGTGTTTCCTACACCCTACAGAGTTCCTTATGTGCTTGTTTACTTGCATATGTTATTTTATCTAGAAGAATTATATTTTATATGTTAAAAATAATTTACTTTCAGTACTGTTATTCATTTTCACCACGTGTCTATGGAAGGGAGCATTGGGTTTTAGAGACCACACTCCACTTGTGTGCACATATCACAACTTAAAATAAACGCTTGGTTCATGACCCCAAGCTGAGCCTAAGATTTTTATTAACTCAACCAACATTTTAACCTCATTTTAGGACCAAAAAAATATTGTATTTAAGTTAGGACACTGGGGAAGGCATCCAAATAATGCCACTGTGTCACTTACATCTGAGACATAGTTGTTGTCTTCTAGGGAACCAAAATCCTCTTGTATTTGTTGACATGGTTACAACCAGTTTATCGGTGGGCCTCTTGCTTTGTGAGGGTAAGCCACAATGAATGCATTCTAGAAGTCAGGGTAGAATACCACACTCCATTATGTACCAAAGGCTAACCCTTTATAGTCCTCCTCATGCATGTCTAGGACCATATCAGGTGTCTAGGACCAAAGGGATGAAGTGCCAGGAAACCATCCCGATGTGTCATGAACAACGTAGCCGAGTTACCAGTCTCTTAGGGCTCTTTTACCTGATATCCCTCTTGGTAGTGAGATTCTCTTAGCATTTGGTTCTTCCATTTCGTATTGTTTGACTTTAGATTTCAACACCCAATAGAGGATACAATTTTTAAGTGGATTCCATATTGTAGGTAGGATATTACTTGTAGTTATACCCCATAGGACTGTGCATCATTTTCTTCATAGGTAGTGTTTCTTGTTGGATTTCTATTCGCTTTGTTGTCGACTCACCTGTTGTGACACACTGTTACAGTTCGGTTTTAGAGATTTTTTTTTTCCTTGTGTGCCACCATTTATCACCTCTCCTTATGCACACTCAATTGTAGCTATATTTTTTAGCTTGTGTTTGCCACCCTTAAGCCTTCATCCATCATATAGCACACCATCATGCCACCATTGCTCCACCACACTACTCCCATAAACTTAGGGGCATACCCCTCAGTTCAGTTCCTTGAACTACCATCATTGGATCCATATTCGGCATTGTTCACTACCTTCAGATCCATACACTACCTCTGAGTTAGATTCAAATTCCTATAAATATGAACCTACATTGTTCATTGGCCCATCTAGCCCCATTGTCATATCCCCACATTTTGATCGCCAGAAGTGTTGACCTTGCCTAGCACCAAGGGGGTCAAAAAGATGCATTAAATAAATTAACCTAGGATATTTTATTTAAATGTCACTTAGGAGGCATGTACTTGCTATATTAATTGTCATTAAATATTATTATGAAATTAATTAGGTGGAAAATAATTTTCCATTAACAGGAGGGCCACTTGGGCAAGCCAACTTGCCAAGGGAAAATTAGAAACTGTATGACAAAATCAACCAGACAAGAAAAGGGAAAGTGCCAAAATATATGACAAAAGCATTCAAACACAAAAGAGGAAACAATTGACAAAGGAGGGTGCAGTTTCCTTTTTGGAGTTCAGTCATAAAAATAGGAAAGCCAAGAAAAGATGTCATAAGGAAAAATAGCAACTATGGTTCAAGGAAAGCAAAGTTTCCAAATTGGATGAAGGTGGATGAAAGGGAAACATCTTTATTGTCTTACACATGCTAATTTACTCAAGGATGGTGAATTTGTGGCTAGGGTTAGGGTTTAACAAGTGGTAACTTGCTTAACAAGTGATTGACTTGCTCAACAAGTCACCCAGGTTTATTTAAAGGCAATTGGAGCTCCATTTCTCAGTTTGGATGATTTTATATTGTGGTTATGCTATGTGAGCATACTCTCTGAGTGTTGTGCCTCGGAACATTGGGTGATGGTCCCCAAACCCCTCCTCCCTTCTCTTCCATCTCCCTTTCTATCTATTGCAGGTTTATGGAGCGCTAATTTCAGCCATTGAAGATTATTCCAGAATTTATTACAGCCTCCATTAAGTTCTGGTTGAGTTCCAGTGAATCCCATGCTTCATCCGTGCTCACAACCACTTTTGTCGGTCATGTTCTGGGCCTCCTGCCCCTGATTTTGGAGCCTCCCTGTAATGGTCAGTTTGGTATTTGATTTCTGATCTGTAGCAGAATATTACTCTGTAATTTAGATATATCAGGTCGAAACATATTTGTTCACAAATAATTTTGTCTTCATTTTCCTCGAAAAAGCTTATTTTATCACTGTATGGGGGAAAATTGATGAATCAGAGTGCTATGAGGAATATGCAAGGTTGGGGAACTATATGAACAGATTTTATATGTTCAGTGGAATGTTATTTACCTCTGTAATAATCCATATGTATCTCAGAAATTAAATCTACACGAATTAACTGCTTAAATCTAGACCCTAGCTAGATTGCTAGCTTTCATTGACTAATCTTGCCAAATTTGATGTAAAATGAGTTCTACTAACTCAAACTGAGCCCCGTTTGTTCCTGTGGGTCACTGACAGACTCAAATTCCCTTAAATACCTCCAGAACAATTTTTATTTGGGCCTGTAATGCATTTTTGGATCCTCCATTGCGCTGGATTTAACTAGGCCAAAACTGCCGGACAAACCAACATTTCTTCGAAACTACTCAGAACTTTCCAGAACTTATGAAAATTGTCCAAAAATGTTTATTATATTAAATTAATACTGTAACAACCCTCTGCAAGTTTTCATAAGCCCCTGGTTGAAACAGACCGAACTACTCTTCCTAGTTTCACGGTTTGACTGCCCAGAAGCGTGGTAGTAGGTTTCCGCGGTGCGGACTCTGAACCCTAAATGGCATCAGATATAAATGTGTTAGGGAAGAGTAAATTCAATGTCTGATTGTATTTGGTTGCTTCCGACTTCCCATTCCTTTTGTCTGCAAAATTTCCCAGAAGAAATCCCTGATTTGCCCAGTCTGAGAAGGCTTTGTGTGAATTAATTCAATTTCAGAAATTTTAATAAAAAATTGCAGCAAGTTAATATTCTTATCTGTACATCATACTGTAATGTCCCAAGTCTAGTGTACAGACCTGAACACTATCTAATTCTGTAATTTAAATTACAGATTCTGAACTTTGAATCAAACCACTCAGAGCCTCTTCGGACAAGGAAAGTCAGGGGTTTTTTCTAGGAAATTTTGTAGGCAAGAGGAGTGATCAGCAGGAAGCAACCAAAGATATTTTAGACATAGAATTTCCTCTTCCCTAACACATTTAGATCTGGTGCCATTTAGGTTTCAAAATCCGCTATGCGGAAACCTACTTCCACGCTTCTGGGCAGCCAAACCGTGAAACTAGGAAGAGTAGTTCAGCCTTTTTCAACCAGGGGCTTGGGTAAATTGATTATGGCTCTGATTTAAAGTTATATTACAGTATACAAATGTTTATGTAGGTAAATAACAGATCAGAGGCAAAGGAAAATATTCTGCAAGTTGTAAAGGTTAAACTAGCTCGCTGGGCAGCTCACTATCTCCATATTCAAGCCTTTACAAATAGGGTAAGGGGGGTTCAGATTCTCTTTTTTGGACTTGGGGGAATTATATATGTCTGTTAATGACTCATCAGAAAAAGAATGGGTTTATGTGGAGTCATACAAGTCGAAATATGGAAGTTACAGTAAAACTAGTTATTTTCCAATGCAAATCTAGACTGGATTGACTTAAAATTAGTAAATCTCAACCATTTCGAACCCGATTTGAATAAAAATTGCAGAGAATGTTTGTGATATCATATTATAGCCAATAAACATGAAAATTCTCTCATCCATTAACTATAAAACTCTCTTCAACATTGTGCATCATTACAATGCATTTTATTGACATAATACAAGGAAGGACATGGAGGTTTGAACCCTTAGATATTGAAAAATATTGGACCTGTTAATGAAATATGAGGTACAGTAATGGATGGCTGTAGGCATCTAACAAATCCTGAATCAACTCAGAGAGGCTGCTCCATAGCTCTAATGTAACCTGCAATGAGAAGGGGAGAAGAGGGGAAGAGGAGAGAGGGAATGAGAACCTTGGGGCGCATCTCCCAAGAACCTGAGGCACAACACTCAGCAAGGAAGCCTTAGCTTCATAAAAATCAACATAATAAACATCCATTTTCAAAGGCCAAGGAAATGAGTGGGGTTCTTGAGGAAAATCACCCCCTTCTTCTTTCCTACAATTTTCTTGATGTGACTTGCACTTCTCTTTTGGAATCTTTATTTTTTCTTTCCCACCTGCAATACTAGATGGCTCATAGCTCTCCACAATGGTGATAGTGGGTTTGGGATTCTCAATGAGTTCAATCCTCTCCTCTAATGTGGATGCAACTTCATCATGCTGCAAGAGAGTCCAAAATTCAGAACCACGTGCATCCCTTTGCACCAGATTTTTCTCCTTCAGATTTCCTAGTTCACACCTAACTAGTGGGGGCTTTTCTTCCACTTCATTGGGAAATTCAAAGGATGAATTCATATATGAAATTTCTTCTTCCTCTAGATCTGATCCAAAATATTCCTTCACCATATTATCTCCATTGATGACCTCACCCTTATTTGCATTGATTGTTTGATCCACAACAAAGAAACTAGGAGTGAATTTATCTCCCTCACAATTGGCCTTCCTCTTACAGTCCTGAGATGCAAGTGGAGAATTTTTGTCTTTCCATGGATCAGAGGGATGTAAATGAAAATTACTGCTGCAAAAATAAGAACCTTCATCACACATGTTCTTCACCTTATCCTCTTCTTGTACAGACACTATGGTGGCCTGTTCTTCCACCAAAATATCTGCTTCACACCCAAGCAGTGTGGTCTTACTTTCTTCTTGCATATGTGGCTCTCGAGGTGACTGTAACTCTGATTTGTAATCATCTTTTGGATCTGATACAAAAGATATATCTTCATCCATAAATAATCCAACAAAATTAGCAGTGATTTGAAGATCACCCACCAAGAAGCTTGAAGTGCATTCCATTTCATTCTCTTCTTCGAGTAATGGGAAACAAGCAAGATCTTCTGGAGCATCTTCTTTCAAACAACTTGAGGTTCTTCCTTCTTGAATGGTACTATGATCATTACTTGCAGATAATATTCTTGAAGAGAATCCAAAGCATCTCAGAATGCTTGAGCATGCAGATGGATTTGATGACTCTTCACTTTTGCTTTCTTCTTCCTCCTCATTGCTCAGAGAGGTGGAACAACTTTGTTCCTCTATGGATGATTTGTTTCTATTGAAAGAGTAATCATCTACATTCTTAGGCTCAAATCCAAATCTGCAATAAAAATAATCTTTGAAAGGAATGGATTTACAAATCACTTCCCCCAAGGCAAGATACTCTTTGTAGTGGTGGGGTAAGTTTTCAGCTGCATCTATCATCTTTGCTAAATCCTTCTTAGGATTAGCCATGGGTAGTTCCAAATTTATTTCTTCATACTCCATATGGTCATAAAAGTAACCATCCTTGTCTATTGACATTTGCAACCCATCATTAACATAGATCACCTCTTCTTCTTCAACAAACTGATCAAATTCACCATCTTCAACTACTGGCACAATCCTCATGGTTGCAACTTTAATTGGTGATCTGCAAAATTAGTCAACGGAGAGCCTTCTTTCCACAGGAGTGGAGGAAAGTGATATGATACCACTGTAATGTCCCAAGTCTGGTGTACAGACTTGAACACTATCTAATTCTGTAATTTAAATTACAGATTCTAAACTTTGAATCAAACCACTCAGAGCCTCTTCGGACAAGGAAAGTCAGGGGTTTTTTTTCTAGGAAATTTTGTAGGCAAGAGGAGTGATCAGCAGGAAGCAACCAAAGATATTTTAGACATAGAATTTCCTCTTCCCTAACACATTTAGATCTGGTGCCATTTAGGTTTCAAAATCCGCTATGCGAAAACCTACTTCCACGCTTCTGGGCAGCCAAACCGTGAAACTAGGAAGAGTAGTTCAGCCTTTTTCAACCAGGGGCTTGGGTAAATTGATTATGGCTCTGATATAAAGTTATATTACAGTATACAAAGGTTTATGCAGGTAAATAATATATCAGAGGCAAAGGAAAATATTCTGCAAGTTGTAAAGGTGATACTAGCTCGCCGGGCAGCTCACTATCTCCATATTCAAGCCTTTACAAATAGGGTAAGGGGGGTTCAGATTCTCTTTTTTGGACTTGGGGAACTTATATATGTCTGTTAATGACTCATTAGAAAAATAATGGAGTTATCTGGAGTCATACAAGTCGAAATATGGAAGTTACAGTAAAACTAGTTATTTTCCAATGCAAATCTAGACTAGGTTGACTTAAAATTAGTAAATCTCAACCATTTCGAACCAGATTTGAATAAAAATTGCAGAGAATGTTTTTGATATCATATTACAACCAATAAACTCAAAAATTCTCTCATCCATTAACTATAAAACTCTCTTCAACATTGTGCATCATTACAATGCATTTTATTGACATAATACAAGGAAGGGCATGGAGGTTTGAACCCTTAGATATTGAAAAATATTGGACCTGTTAATGAAATATGAGGTACAGTTTGGATGTTTATTATTTTGATTTTTATGAAGCTAAGGCTTCCTTTCTGAGTGTTGTGCCTCAGGTTCTTGGGAGATGCGCCCCAAGGTTCTCATTCCCTCTCTCCTCTTCCCCTCTTCTCCCCTTCTCATTGTAGGTTACATTGGAGCTATGGAGCAGCCTCTCTAAGTTGATTCAGGATTTGTTAGCAGCCTACAGGGTTTTTTCTAGGAAATTTTGTAGGCAAGAGGAGTGATCAGCAGGAAGCAACCAAAGATATTTTAGACATAGAATTTCCTCATCCCTAACACATTTAGATCTGGTGCCATTTAGGTTTCAGAATCCGATATGCGGAAACCTACTTCCACGCTTCTGGGCAACCAAACCGTGAAACTAGGAAGAGTAGTTCAGCCTTTTTCAACCAGGGGCTTGGGTAAATTGATTATGGCTCTGATGTAAAGTTATATTACAGTATACAAATGTTTATGTAGGTAAATAACAGATCAGAGGCAAAGGAAAATATTTTGCAAGTTGTAAAGGTGAGACTAGCTCGCCGGGCAGCTCATTATCTCCATATTCAAGCCTTTACAAATAGGGTAAGGGGGGTTCAGATTCTCTTTTTTGGACTTGGGGGACTTATATATGTCTATTAATGACTCATCAGAAAAAGAATGGGGTTATGTGGAGTCATGCAAGTCGAAATATGGAAGTTACAGTAAAACTAGTTATTTTCCAATGCAAATCTAGACTGGGTTGACTTAAAATTAGTAAATCTCAACCATTTCGAACCAGATTTGAATAAAAATTGCAGAGAATGTTTTTGATATCATATTACAGCCAATAAATGTGAAAATTCTCTCATCCATTAACTATAAAACTCTCTTCAACATTGTGCATCATTACAATGCATTTTATTGACATAATACAAGGAAGGACATGGAGGTTTGAACCCTTAGATATTGAAAAATATTGGACCTGTTAATGAAATATGAGGTACAGTAATGGATGGCTGTAGGCATCTAAAAAGTCTTGAATCAACTCATATAGGCTGCTCCATAGCTCCAATGTAACCTGCAATGAGAAGGGGAGAAGAGGGGAAGAGGAGAGAGGGAATGAGAACATTGGGGCGCATCTCCCAAGAACCTGAGGCACAACACTCAACAAGGAAGCCTTAGCTCTGATACCGACTTTGTGTGAATTAATTCAATTTCAGAAATTTTAATAAAAAATTGCAGCAAGTTAATATTCTTATCTGTACATCATATAAGGGATATTACAGTGGTATCAGAGCACTTTCCTCCACTCTTGTGGAAAGAAGGCTCTCCGTTGACTAATTTTGCAGATCACCAATTAAAGTTGCAACCATGAGGGTTGTGCCAGTAGTTGAAGATGATGAATTTGATCAGTTTGTTGAAGAAGAAGAGGTGATCTATGTTAATGATGGGTTGCAAATGTCAAGAGACAAGGATGGTTACTTTTATGACCATATGGAGTATGAAGAAATAAATTTGGAACTACCCATGGCTAATCCTAAGAAGGATTTAGCAAAGATGATAGATGCAGCTGAAAACTTACCCCACTACTACAAAGAGTATCTTGCCTTGGGGGAAGTGATTTGTAAATCCATTCCTTTCAAATATTATTTTTATTGCAGATTTGGATTTGAGCCTAAGAATGTAGATGATTACTCTTTCAATAGAAACAAATCATCCATAGAGGAACAAAGTTGTTCCACCTCTCTGAGCAATGAGGAGGAAGAAGAAAGCAAAAGTGAAGAGTCATCAAATCCATCTGCATGCTCAAGCATTCTGAGATACTTTGGATTTTCTTCAAGAATATTATCTACAAGTAATGATCATAGTACCTTTCAAGAAGGAAGAACCTCAAGTTGTTTGAAAGAAGATGCTCCAGAAGATCTTGCTTGTTTCTGATTACTCGAAGAAGAGAATGAAATGGAATGCACTTCAAGCTTCTTGGTGGGTGATCTTCAAATCACTGCTAAATTTGTTGGATTATTTATGGATGAAGATATATATTTTGGATCAGATCCAAAAGATGATTACAAATCAGAGTTACAGTCACCTCGGGAGCCACATATGCAAGAAGAAAGTAAGACCACACTTCTTGGGTGTGAAGCAGATATTTTGGTGGAAGAACAGGCCACCATAGTGTCTGTACAAGAAGAGGATAAGGTGAAGAACATGTGTGATGAAGGTTCTTATTTTTGCAGCAGTAATGTTCATTTACATCCCTCTGATCCATGGAAAGACAAAAATTCTCCACTTGCATCTCAGGACTGCAAGAGGAAGGCCAATTGTGAGGGAGATAAATTCACTCCTAGTTTCTTTGTTGTGGATCAAACAATCAATGCAAATAAGGGTGAGGTCATCAATGGAGATAATATGGTGAAGGAATATTTTGGATCAGATCTAGAGGAAGAAGAAATTTCATATATGAATTCATCCTTTGAATTTCCCAATGAAGTGGAAGACAAGCCCCCACTAGTTAGGTGTGAACTAGGAAATCTAAAGGAGAAAAATTTGGTGCAAAGGGATGCACATGGTTCTGAATTTTGGACTCTCTTGCAGCATGATGAAGTTGCATCCACATTAGAGGAGAGGATTGAACTCATTGAGAATCCCAAACCCACTATCACCATTGTGGAGAGCTATGAGCCATCTAGTATTGCAGGTGGGAAAGAAAAAATAAAGATTCCAAAAGAGAAGTGCAAGTCACATCAAGAAAATTGTAGGAAAGAAGAAGGGGGTGATTTTCCTCAAGAACCCCACTCGTTTCCTTGGCCTTTGAAAATGGATAAAAAGAAGATTCAAAAGGCTTTACACCTTCTCCAAGACACACATTCTTCAGTGGCACACCAGTTTTGGATAGCTGCTTCATCGGAAGATCAATCTTCTCTTGAATCCAAGGAGGAGATGCAGAAGGCATTGTCTACAATACAAGGGGAATTCCTACAATTGATTTCTGATAGAGATTATTTGATTGAGCTTGCTGATGTGTTGCATGGAGCATCCTTGAAGGATGGAAGAGAAATTTGCAAGCTCTCACAAGATTTGTTGACCACCCAAGATTCCTTGAAGAGCACTCAATGTGCACTCCAAGAATCCAAGATGGAGATAGAGAAACTTCATGAGAAGTTGCAAAGGTATTACCTACCCTCCTACACACCATTCAGCCATAGTCACAAGGCTGATTGCATTCTTGAACAAAGGGAGGAATCTCATGAGATGGTGGATCATGAGATGCACTTAGAATTGCAGGTGCTTATGAAAAGCTATGAGGAAAAGAATATTGGACAAGCACTCATTGAGGTTGAGGGGAAGGATGAAGTGTTCTTCTCTACCAGAAATATGGATGATAACATTCCATATGGATTAGCAAATAAAAGTGCTTATTCATCCATTGATTGGGTGGATAGAGACATATTTCGAATGAAGACCTTGGGAGGTAAATTTTTTTATTTCTGCAATAATTTTTTTGTTGTGACTGACATTGTCTTGACATGTGAACAGCAACAAAGACTTATTTTGCA
>LPNX011147598.1:298030-350982 GCA_001517045.1 Pseudotsuga menziesii
TTCATACTCTACAATGATAAAAAAAAATTGTTTATACTGATGGGTGGAAGGAGGCGGATAAAACCATGGGATCCTGGCATTCTTAGGAATGACATAGTTCAAAAGGTGGAAGCAAAATTTGGGTCCTTACAGAGGAGGCAGTGGGATCCGGGAATTCTACTCATCTACCTTAACTGGGTTAGATATTTTTCTGAAGGAAGTGGTATAAGGGAAATGACTATGATCAGAGTGGTGCAGCAGAAACATGGTGGAAAAATTTGCAGCACTGTGTGGTGCTTCTGCTTGAGGACAAGCAGACTTGGGAGGGGAGGACTGTCATATCCCCACATTTTGATCGCCAGAAGTGTTGACCTTGCCTAGCACCAAGGGGGTCAAAAAGATGCATTAAATAAATTAACCTAGGATATTTTATTTAAATGTCACTTAGGAGGCATGTACTTGCTATATTAATTGTCATTAAATATTATTATGAAATTAATTAGGTGGAAAATAATTTTCCATTAACAGGAGGGCCACTTGGGCAAGCCAACTTGCCAAGGGAAAATTAGAAACTGTATGACAAAATCAACCAGACAAGAAAAGGGAAAGTGCCAAAAATATATGACAAAAGCAATCAAATACAAAAGAGGCAACAATTGACAAAGGAGGGTGCATTTTCCTTTTTGGAGTTCAGTCATAAAAATAGGAAAGCCAAGAAAAGCTGTCATAGGGAAAATTAGCAACTATGGTTCAAGGAAAGCAAAGTTTCCGAATTGGATGAATATGGATGAAAGGGAAACATCTTTATTGTCTTACACATGCTAATTTACTCAAGGAGGGAGAATTTGTGGCTAGGGTTAGGGTTTAGCAAGTGGTAACTTGCTTAACAAGTGATTGACTTGCTCAACAAGTCACCCAGGTTTATTTAAAGGCAATTGGACCTCCATTTCTCAGTTTGGATGATTTTATATTGTGGTTATGCTATGTGAGCATACTCTCTGAGTGTTGTGCCTCAGAACATTGGGTGATGGTCCCCAAACCCCTCCTCCCTTCTCTTCCATCTCCCTTTCTATCTATTGCAGGTTTATGGAGCGCTAATTTCAGCCATTGAAGATTATTCCAGAATTTATTACAGCCTCCATCAAGTTCTGGTTGAGTTCCAGTGAATCCCATGCTTCATCCGTGCTCACAACCACTTTTGACGGTCATGTTCTGGGCCTCCTGCCCCTAATTTTGGAGCCTCCCTGTAATGGTCAGTTTGGTATTTGATTTCTGATCTGTAGCAGAATATTACTCTGTAATTTATATATATCAGGTCGAAACATATTTGTTCACAAAGAATTTTGTCTTCAGTTTCCTCGAAAAAGCTTATTTTATCACTATATGAGGGAAAATTGATGAATCAGAGTGCTATGAGGAATATGCAAGGTTGGGGAACTGTATGAACAGATTTTATATGTTCAGTGGAATGTTATTTACCTCTGTAATAATCCATATGTATCTCATAAATTAAATCTACATGAATTAACTGCTTAAATCTAGACCCTAGCTAGATTGCTAGCTTTCATTAACTAATCTTGCCAAATTTGATGTAAAATGAGTTCTACTAACTCAAAATGAGCCCCGTTTGTTCTTGTGGGTCACTGACAGACTCACCTTCCCTTAAATACCTCCAGAAATTTTTTTATTTGGGTCTGTAATGCATTTTTGGATCCTCCATTGCGCTGGATTTAACTAGGCCAAAACTGCCGGACAAACCAACATTTCTTCGAAACTACTCAGAAATTTCCAGAACTTATGAAAATTGTCCAAAACTATTTATTATATTAAATTAATACTGTAACAACCCTCTGCAAGTTTTCATAAGCCCCTGGTTGAAACAGACCGAACTACTCTTCCTAGTTTCACGGTTTGACTGCCCAGAAGCGTGGTAGTAGGTTTCCGCGGTGCGGACTCTGAACCCTAAATGGAATCAGATCTAAATGTGTTAGGGAAGAGTAAATTCAATGTCTGATTGTATTTGGTTGCTGCCCACTGCCCACTCCTTTTGTCTGCAAAATTTCCCAGAAGAAATCCTTGATTTGCCCAGTCCGAGAAGGCTTTGTGTGAATTAATTCAATTTCAGAAATTATAATAAAAAATTGCAGCAAGTTAATATTCTTATCTGTACATCATATAAGGGATATTACACCCATGGCTTGTGCACCTCCCAACCCATTCCAAGAGAGGATTATTGGTAGTGTACTTGTGAACACTCCACTTGTCATACTGGATATGTCTTATGTTGTACCTATAGGCTATGGTCATAGTGTGCCCATCTCCATCACACACACTTTTGTTGGTTCGCTACCCACTAGTGGTGGTCCCACTCTAGCCACCATGGTTCACACCATTCCTACAATCATGCATGGGGGCACAGGACCTTCGACCATTATTCTAACTATTCACACCATTCTAGTGACTACTTTTACTTGTAGGAGTCATCCCTACCAAACCCCATTTTCCCACAGTAATTACAATCTCGTTAAACCCAACACCATCGGTGACCTTCCCAAAACTAGTCCAGGTCCTATTCTTCCATTCATGGCTAGTATCAACCTACATTATTTAGTGTTGTTAACAAATGAAACCATTCATCATGACCCATTGTGGAATCCCATGCCTACCAAACTCTTTTTGGACATCCCTAACTTTGAGGGAAAGGCGGGAGAAGACAATCAGAGCCATATCATGTCCTTCCACTTATGGTGTCCCTCCAAAAACATAGTGGATGACTCTATCTGACTATGGTTATTCCAACACACACTCACCAGTGTTGCAACCAAATGGTACATTGAGCTTCCCCATGCCACTTATCCTGCTTTTTCCTCTTTAGCCTCAATGTTCCTCTAGTACTTATAGCTACTCGCTCGTTACAATGAGGGCTTGGGAATCCTATTATCCTATAGAAAAACCACTACTGCCTACATCACGGCTCACATCCATGAGTGGTGTCATCTCTGCAGTTTGTGTAAAGTTCAAATAAATGACATGATCTTCCTTGATTGGTTTCTTAAAACCTTACTCCCCCCTATCACCAAGGATGTTGCATCTAAGTTCCCACAAACTGAGGAAGAAGCAATCCTCAAAGCATAGTAGTTTGACCTTATATATTCCTAATCAGTTTACCTTTACACCATCATACCTTATGATCCTTGTGTTGGTCTTGACGACATAATATGTCAGGGGAATCCCATGTTATTGATGGAGTCATTGGATCCTTTTCCCAGCACCCACACCTATACACGACCTCTCCTTCAATGTTTCCTCACTCCAATAACACCCCTAGTGTTTCCCAACCTAGATACACCCCAATTTTTTTATGCACATTGGCTCAGTCTGGAGCCACACCTTCATATGCATCTCCCGCACCCATTCCTCACATTCATGGACTGGCTTTCCTAGCACCCGCATGTAATGGCTAGAGGGTAGGCTTTGCAGCCCCTCCAACCTATCCCTCCTACTACCCATCACATGTACAACATATATCTG
The DNA here is from genome assembly GCA_001517045.1 of Pseudotsuga menziesii. Lineage (NCBI taxonomy): Eukaryota > Viridiplantae > Streptophyta > Pinopsida > Pinales > Pinaceae > Pseudotsuga > Pseudotsuga menziesii. The sequence goes on from LPNX011147598.1 coordinate 301,541, forward strand.
CTCCTGCCCTGACCCTTATTCCTTAAGGATAGGTCTATTCTCAAAAGAACCTCCCTAATCAACCCACCCCCAATAACTAAAAAGGGTGGGGAAGAAGAGATAGAGGTAGGAATCAGGGAAACAACCAACCTCAAAGGGGCGGTCAACAACACAACCCTCCTAACAAGAACATCCAATGCCCCTTCATAGAACCCCCAGCATCCACCTAGACCTGGGAAGCACCCTCAGTTGCAGACTAACCATCTGTGTACCATTTGTGATGTTTATGGCCATTATACACACGCATGACCCTAGATGCATCGAGTTTTCCACCTATTACAAGCTGAAAAATCAACATGAAACCAATGTTACCTATCTGACATAACCAAACCCAACACCAAAAGGTCCTCCACCTATAGTGCTGCAAGAACATTACTGAATCAAGGTATGGTTGTAACCCAACCATTGGTCCAACAAAACACCGAAACTACTTCTTTGAGTCAACCCATCGAACTTGGTGTCCATCATCTTATGACATTGTCGTTTGGCATCAAGTTACTGAATCGACACAACCAATATGGATCCACCACAGAAACCATTAATCCATCGATGGCATCTACCTCCACTACTCTGGATGTGTCCTTACATTTTCCAAGACCCCCCACAGATGAGACTACCAAAGTCCCTAAGTTCCCTTTATGTCGTGTTGTGAGAAAACCCACTGCTAGAGCTACTCTAATTTACAGTATTGTTGATGACTTAGCCCAGTATCCCTCTTCCATGTCTTCTTTGTAAGTATTAAGAATTTTTCCTTCGTAATGTAAAGCCTTATAATATTCTTTATCTTTTGTTGACCCCTCTGATTCAAGGTTGATCACCTTCGACTTATATCAAGGAAAACCTTGAATAACTTAATCTGTAGCCTTCCAATTTCATGACACAATTTAGGATTTGGTCATTCATCGATGTATCATCGATGAGGGTGCATCCACTTGAGTTATGTCAACCTTCGTTTCACAGAAGCTTGGATACCCAAGCCTTCAACCCATAACCACCGCCCTCTGCGCTTACAATGGTTGCACCACAAGGCTTTCTCACGAATGTCTCCATTGAGTTTGTAGGTAAAACTATGTTGATCAACATCGAGGTTGTAAACACCCATCTAGATTACAACCTTCTCCTTGTACGTAGTTACATTTATGCAATGCGAGTCATTTCTTCACCCATCTTCCAGCTCCTGATGTTCCCCTAGGATGGGAATATTGTGACCATTGATCAGTTGACATACTATCATCCTAAATGACTGGCCACTATGGAGCATGTCCTCCCTACCATTGACACCACCATTGTTAGTGTATCCATCCCCTCCCTTTCTGTCGTTGGTCCAAGCATGTTTAACGATGCCCCTTTGACTGACACCTTTTTGTTCCTACCACCCCTCCCTCTATGGATGAAATATTGGATTTGTGCACAATCACATCCAGTAAAATTCTGACCTCATCGCAACCTTAGTCTCATTCCCAACTGCATACCTCACCCACCCCGAGTATTTCTCCAAGGAATTATTGGGGTTCCTTTCTCATACACACCATCATGTTTCTCTTTCCACCCTCTGAAATTGTGAGTAAACTGGTCAAGGATACTCTTAACCTTCTAGGATTAACTTTGGGCATTCCAATGTAGTACCTTGATCCACCCAACCCCATCCTTACACAACAAATCGTGCTGACACCAATCCAACCTATTGATATAATGTCACATCCACCTCCTAGTACACAACCAACTTCTTTTTCATCTACTCTTATAACCCCTCCTCCCACAAAGACTAGAGGCAAGGAACCAAAAATATTGACAGAACCACGTCCACCTCCTACTTGTTCCTTATGTGATTCCATCAGCCATGCAACACAAAATTGTCCCAATTCGTCATTTATTCACACCCACATACAAACAATAGTAGAGACCGGTGACACTCAAGTTGTTAATGTACCAAACATCCCCGTGGTTAAAAACAAATTTCCATGAACAAACCACTCATTTGCAGTTTGTGGCTTATACGATCATTATTCCCATCATTTCCCAAACCTTCCTGAATATCGATCCCTCCTCATTAACTTTCGCAAGCACTTCCTTGAGTCCAAAATAACTATCCTTGAGGAAACCCACCCTCCGACCTCTTCTTCGAACACCAACAACACCATCTATATGATCTCCACTTCCAGTATTACTTCCCCCTCATTGACGACAGAAGATCCCTCTAATTTATCCAGGCGCCACTTTCAATATCGCGAAGAGATCCTTGAAATCGCCACTCATTTTAACCCATTTCATTTAGTCCATGGTGTTGTGTCAATTCTACCCATTAAGTGTCATATTCTACCACTCTTCCTTGTCATCGAGCTTCTACCTGATTCTTCACCATTGGAAAAATTCCTACTAATGCTTGAACAAACCGATGAGGACCGTCGTGCTGCTCTCCAACCGATTGAAGCGACTAAGACCTGGTTTAATTCTCATTATGACTACCAAGTCTACCCACACACCTTTAGCAAGGGGGCTCTCATCCTCATATATGGTAAAGCCAATGATAAGAATGGAAAAGGGAAGCTAGAATCCATGTGGTATGGCCCTTACGACATCCATCGTTGTCTCGATAAGGGGGCATATCTCCTCATTGGCTCCAACAGTCACCTCTTGAAGAATCCCCACAATTGGCTCTACCTCAACAGATTATATTCCTAATCCGACCAACCTGAATACCCTTGTATCATAGTTTTTATTTCTTTTTTTGCATCATTTTTACCATGAGTCTCACAGTTTGTTTTCTTGCTTGTTCCATATGGATCCTACCTTTCCCTCCTATGTTGGTTTCATTGATGGCGCAAGTAGATGATCTTCTAATCTCACCTTGGTTGCGTGGGTCATTTATTCCCTGTCACATGAGTTGATTTGTATCGACAAAAGGTGTGTTGGTATTTCTACCAACAACTAGGTTGAGTACGATGATTTCGTTGGTCTCTTGACCATCGTCCTTCACTTGGGTATTCATTTCCTTGATGTCTTCCTAGACTCCCAATTGCTTATCTACTAGTTGAATAACTGCTACCAAGTACACGATCCATGTCTCTAAAGAAATTTCCTATGCACTATACACTTGGTTAGACATTTTGAATCCATTTCATTCCTGCATGTTCCTAGAAATCTCAATACTATAGTAGATCAAATGGCTAATGGTGTTCTAGAGTGGAACATCAATCATCACATATAGGAAATAAATTTCATCATGCATCATCATATATAGTCATGAATACATATTTCATATACATCATATAGGAATATTCATCATCATAAAAAAAGACTATAAAACCCATAAAAATATAAAAATATGCATCCACCTAGATTAATAATATCAAATCAGTAAAAAAAAAAGCTCCATATGTTTCCTCATCCGATAATACATATCATACAAAAATTCCCCATGCTCAAATGCATTGGGGGGGAACACCACATGCTACTAATATGACTTTGTCTCATCCTCGGTATCCTCCTCATATGATCTCTCCTACTCAATCTACACATCCCCCTGTTTTTCCACTTTGACATGCTAAGAAACTACTATGATCCTACTCATCATAAAGATCCACTCAAGAGGGGCTCTGTAGCATGCAATGATTAAATCGTCATCTAGATACTGCCAACCATAGCCACTCCCTCTAGTAGCCTCTCCATGTCCAGTTCCAATGAGTCTAAAATATTACTCTATTGCCTTCTTTTCCCATGAGAGGGTGGATCTAACCCCTCCACTATGCCCCTGCAGCGTTGGTATCACATTGGAAGATGTGGTCCCATATCTGCACATGCACATAGTATGTCATCATTATCAATCACATGTATAATATAGCTACCACTATGTTAGTAAAGAAATATATGATTGAAACCACAAATATTCATGTGTGCATACCATATGGTCCCTATACATGTCCAATAGGTCGAGGCATCTTCAGATCTCTGTGGTATTCCATGCCTGCATATGGATAATCCTCGATTAGGATAGGAAGTTCTTGCCACCATGAAAAATGCTCCTGGGTGAATAAATGACCTACCAAGTCACCTCCCTCCTTGATCATCATCTCACACCACCACCTTATTCAAGGCTCGCATGGTTCCCCTTCGTGCACCACCAGATGCAGTCATAATGTCATTAACTATGCAAAGAACAATAAGAAAAAAAAGGATGGGAAGAAGAAATCCCCATCTGCCAAGCTATCATGGTTTAACCCATGTTGAACTATTGCCAGTTACATTTGGGCCCACCCATAGTAGGTTCCCTTCAGCACACTCTTGACCATTAGTAACTGGTCACCCTAGATCTTGTGTGGACCTTTCGTTCCCAGTATCTGCAGCACCATCGTTGCCACTGCATGAGTCTTTGGACTCTTGATGTCACACACCAATATTTATGACAAGTGCACATAAGTCATGGCATAGCAATGTTGAGCACACAATTCATCCATCAACACCCAACTCGGGAGTTTCGAAGAGATGTCGCCAATAAAACCCAATAGTGGGAGGCTAGTAAAAACGTATGCATCACGATGGGTGATCTCCAGTCACTCACCCTATATAATGAATCTCTCTGCATCCCTATCCCAAAATATCACTAGATTTTTCAACAATAACTTTTCTAAATTCATCAAAGGGATATGGAAGAACTTCAGCAGCCCACTCTGGGCCAGCGTATCCTATACTGCACCATCCTCCTCAACCTCATCTCAGAGGTCCCCGTATCTTTCTCCCACCATCCAACTTGAGGAATCATGCACATCCTAGAAGTCCCAATTAGACCACATTCAACAAAAAATTCCATTTTTTTTCAAGTCGCTCCTATCGGGATTTTTTATGTGACCCAAGTCGTTCTAAATCCTTTTGTAGGTGCAACATGGGTTGTTCCTGTCTCTATAATAGGTGTAACCTACCTTGATCTTGTTTTCCCAACAGGTGCGACTGGATCACACCTTTCTACTTGATAGGTGCAACCTAGGTCATTCCTTTTCCCTCAAAAGTGCTACTCAGCGCTGGAGCCCCTTTGGTATCGACTGAGGCCCCCACACTGAGAAAAAAGGACAAAATAAATGCATGGAAATGACGGGCTCGGTGAGAGATCTTACTTGCAACTCATGGATCATGAAACCGCTGGTCCAATCAAAATAAATCAACACCTTCTCTCTAGGGATATGAGCTCTAACTCAACACTGAACAATGAAAATGACATGTGTCATGTTGTCCCCCTTTGTTTTTAGGTTTCCATTTGTTCGATTTCTTCATCTTTGCACCATAGAGTCATCCGACGTCTATTTTTCATGTCGTTTACACCGATAGATTCTGTGTTTTTCACTCTTTCCACCTATGAGACTCATGTCTCATTCTCTCCCTATATTTTTTTGGACCATATCCTGGACTTACCTTGATTTTTGTGCCACCAAGAAAGTCGAACCCCTTCTATATTGGCATGTTCATGGTCCCTATATTCCATCCATACTGAAAACCTTTCATTTATTTTACCACCATTTAACCTTCCTGCAAGGAGCCCCCACTAGTGTTCCACTGTTATTTTTTCTCCCAGTCAGCCATGATCCTAACATCACCCCTTTTGGTACATCAAACACTTTCTCCTTGCGTGATTGACCATTATGTAGTTTTGGTTAAGCTCTTTTCTGACTCCTTAAAGAATGAAAATATTTTTGAGTAAGCCTGCTTCCTCTCATGCTCGTTAAAGTATTTTAAAGGGTGTCTATGTGGTATCATTTATCCATTTTTCATACTATGTAAACCAATTAAAGAAAAGGAAACCTCATTGCCTTGGTAGTTGCAGGTCTCCCTCTATCGACATCAACACACATATTCCCTAGGATAGACCCAAAGGTCCATGTATCTTGGTTTCATCCACCTCATTGATGGGTTCCTTGGACCACTTGAAAGGAATTCTTAGTGCCTTTTGGGTTGATTATGTCTCATGTGCTTGAATTCAGCTACATTATCGCACCTTTGAGATTCGTACAGGGTATTAGTTCCTTCATTATTTGTTCGAAGACCCCGGTGGTCACTCGACTCTGGCACATTGGTGAGTCTATTTGGACTCATACAATTTCAAGTACTTTGTGATATCCGGGCTGCGTTAGCAACAGTGTTCAAAAGCCCCTCAGTATTATGCTTCTGTATATCTACATTATCATATGTCATTTATTGTACCTCAAATATTCTGACTATCATTCATTGAATCCATACAATTGTGTACACCTTCATATTCATTAGAGCATCCATTGTTGTGATATTGCATTCCAATAGGATTCCATTGTTTCTATGTACCAGTTCTTCAGATCTGTTTTTCTATTCAGCCTCCCATTGAGGCCACCACTATGTACTTGCAGTTGTATGTATTGATCGACTCCCATTGTTTGAGCCTTGATCCCCATTTGTATATTGAGGAATTGATACAAGAATGGGTATTCCTGCCTTGTCCATATATATGTATGAGATTATATGTACCTCATCCATGTTTGAGAATTAATACAAATCAAAAGCCACTGACTGGTTTCTCCACTGTTGTCACCATTTCTCCCTTGATCCTATGATGTTTGTCAGCCATACGATGAGTTCCTTCCCTCACATATCAGGAGGCAATATGTTAACATCAAAAAATTTCCACATAACTCTCTATGGTCCAAACCATAATTATACATCATAATCCCACCGTTATTCCCTCCATTTTGATCTTCACAATTAAATTCCACCAAAATTGGTGTAAAACATCTTTATTCCTTCCCCCATAAATACGAGGAAGATGGGAATTTATTGCAACATAACCCATTCTCCCAAAAAGGACCCAAAAACCATAAAATGAGAATGCTTCAAAAGCAATGGACAAATACCATACACTATGAAAACCCATGGACCAATACCATGGGCAAGAAAATCTTGGGTCATCCTATAAATACATTGTGAAGGTCTCCCTAAAAACACTTTTGAACTTTTAATTCCAGAACCTTACATACCTATACTTTTTCCACATCATTCCATGTTGTATATTGAGTTTACTCCATACACTCCTTGATCCACTTTCCCTTGAAAACCTTAGGCGGAGAAGGTCGGAGAATCAGATCATGGGAGTCGTCAGACACGTCCTCAAACAGATGCAGTAGCCCATTTTATTAAAGGTATGTTGCATTTTGTTTTTTTTTTGTTAGAATAAAACAATTAAACATAAAAAATATTTATTGTTACTTATTTGATTTTCAATGTTGAGCACTTCCCTTAGATCTAGTTGATCTAAGGTAGGTGCTTTTGCACGTAGATGGAGAGAAATCTCCACTACAATGCCTATGGAAAGTGTGAAGATCCCACAATTAATGGATGAGGAATTGGAAGTGAATAGTTGATTTATATCCAACTTAGGGGGTCTATGAATCCATTTGCAATGTTAAAATTTAGTAAACTAAACAAATTCATTGTCAAAATTGTAATTTTCCATTGTCAAAGTGACACAATTAAAAATGACCAATTGTTATGTCATCATTTTTAGTTTAGTTCTATGGTACTTGTGATATCTCAACTTGGGATGATTTTTATTAATTTTTGCACCATATATGTATTGAAAATTAATTATGATGCCTTTGGAAAGATGTAAAGTTTATAAGAAAATTATTTATGCTCCAAGAACAGAAGACTACATATAAGGTCATTAATGTAAGTAGTGAAAATCCGATTCATGCATTAATGATGAGCTATGATGCATGAGGAGGTCTAAAATTTATTAAATTCTAACCATTTAGATGGATTCAGATGGGGTCTCTGAATCCATCTACAGGGTTATAATTTAGTAAATTGTACAAATTCATTGTCAAAATTTTAATTTTCCATTGTTGGAGTGACACAACTAAAAATGACCAAATAAATGACTAACTTCTATGTGGTCATTTTTAGTTTAGTTCTTATCACATGACCAAATTGGTCATTTATCTAGGTCATTTTCAGTTTATTTCTTATCATATGACCAACTTGGTCATTTATCTTGGTCATTTTTAGTTAGCTCACCTAAAATTTCTCAATTTTGATCATTTATCCATTGAAATAACTGCGATGACCAATGTTTTTGGTTGCCTGGTCTCTTATCTCTCATTTTTGTACTAATTATCTATTGCTAAGTGATTAAACCTAGGGTGTTTGGAATTCTCTCTTATCTTACACCAGGAGTGTTAAATGTAATTTGCAATTGTAAACTACATTTTCTACTATCTATCATTTTGCTAAAGATACTTGTTGGGGATTTTCTCCCTTATTGTTTTAAGGGTTTTCCCCAGGGTACATATTGTGTTATGTGTAAATGATTGTGTATGGGTGTTCAATTGATTTCAAGTACTCAATAATTCCGCAATTTAAAGATTAAAAATCAAAGATCAACAAACTTAAATAGTAAATAAATGTCAATATATCATTTCTACATCTAGTGATATTGACCAATAAATCTACATGAAATAATGAGAATGATTCACATTGAATAGAAAGAAGGATTTGGTTTGAAGATAAATAAGTCTCCATATGGATTAAAACAATCATAAAAATGTGGTATCAAAAGTTTGATACTTATATATTGGGATTTGTTTTCTCAAGAAGAAAATTTGATCACTATCTTTAATCCAAGCATGTCAATGATCATTCTATTTCTGTGGTCTTGTATGTAAATGATATATTATTGATTGGAAACAAGAAGGAAAACATCAAGGATGTGAAATATCAATTGTCTTCTATGTTTGATATGAAATATCCAGGCATTACAAATTTTATTTTGGGCATCAAACTTAAAAGAAATTGAGCCAACAAATTACTATGGTCAATGAACCAGAGGAAATATGTTAATGCTGTATTGTTGAGGTTTAATATATGGGAATGTAAACTAGTAAATATTCATTTTCATGTAGGGGAAAAAGTATCTGTATATCAGTTTCCCAAGAACCAAGAAGAAGTAGAATATGTGGCACATGCTCCCTATGATAGCTCTGTTGGAAATATGATGTATGCTATGGTTTGTACTAGACTAGACATTTCCCATGCAATAGGAGTTTTGTGTAGGTATATGTCAAAACTAAGGAATGAACATTTTAGAATGTTGATATATGCATAAACATACCATTATATGTGTGTTAAAATGCAAAGCAAGAATATACTAGTCTAGCATTCTATCTACACAAGCAACAAATAATCATGTAAGAAATAAAATATAAGAGAACAAATGAATATTACACCATATATACATCGTAAAACCCCAAATGGGAAACAATTCATGAAAATGTATGGTCTTATTCATTCTTCATAAATCTCCAATCTTAAATGTGAGATCCTTTCCACATATTATTCAAAAATCTACATAAACATAAGAATATAATTCTAAACATGCTCAAAGGCTCTCCTTCACCTCTATTATAAACCAAAAGGTATGGAAGAATTACATCCCAAAATACATGTAAGATGAATTATTTTCCACCTCTTTATATAATGAATGGTGATAATAGAATATTCCTCCATGATGATATTATGATTAGACATCTTATGAATATCATACTATAAATTATTAGACATGTAATATTAAAATTACACATTCCAACACTCCCTCTTATTGATGACTGGGAGAAAAATACATAAATGGAGGAATATAAAATTACACTAAAATTCCTCCTTGATGGTAGCTTCCCTAATTTCCAATAGACTGCGAAGATATAATAACTTTGATTCTTTGGTAGATTTGGTATATTGATTGCTTTCTTTTATACAGGACAACACTCCAAACAAGTAACATTATCTCCAAAAAGATCTTGAATGTAATGAGTATCCAAATTGAAGTGTTTTAGTCTTGGGGTGATACATCGAATTGTATTCAAGCTAGACTAAACTATAATTTTTACATATTCATTCAATAGGATACTTATGGGCCATTCCAACCTCTATAAGAACATGTCAGATCCACATTGTTTCTTTAGTGTCTTCCTTAGATTCCATGAACTGTGCTTCACAAGAAGAAAGAGAAAGAGTTCTCAACTTATTATTCAACCATGAAATTAGAACTGAACCAAGATGAAAGATGTACTTTATCATAGACCTTCTATCAAAAGCATCCCCTTCCCAATAAAAATATGTATAACCAAGAAGTGAAATTTTAGACCTACTAGAATAATAAACACCATAATGCATTGTCCCCTGTAAATATATGAGAATCCTCTTTGTTTCTTTCCAATTACTTTCATGAGGCTTTTGCATAAACCTCGAAACCATGTTGAGTGCAAAAAGAGATCCGGCTTACTGTGTGTAAAATATATAAAACTCCCCACAAGTTGACGATTCAAAGTGACATCAACAAGAGGACTGTCACAATCAATAGTAAAATTTACACTGGACTAGAATAGCATAGGTGAAGGTTTAGAATCACTCATATGAAACCAAGCAAGTAAATATATCACATACTTAGGCTGAGAAATCAATATACCATTACCATATGCCAAATATGTTAACGCCAAAAATAATGTAGTAGGCATAAGTCAGTTATTTGAAATTGAATTTTAATATTATTCTTCATTTCATGTAAGTGTAAGGTGGTTGCTAGTAATAATAATATCATCCACATAAAATACCACATTGAGGAAATCATCATAAAAGTTACTAACATGCAATTTTTTATCAGATATACATCGCTTAAAACCAATCTTCAAGAAATAAGTACTTAAAACCATTCTTCAAGAAATAAGCATCATTTTTTTCATACCAAGCTCTTGGTGAATGTTTAAGACCATATAAATACTTATTCAATTTGCATACTGAACGTGAAGTTTTAGTAGTAATAAAACCAGGTGGTTGTTGCATATAAATGTATTCATGACGATCACAAATAAAAAAATGCACTCTTGACATCCATTTGGTGCATTTCTCATTGAGAAGATGCAACAAGAAAAATAGTATTTCTTATTGTATTCATTTTAGCAAGTGGAGTAAAAGTTTCAGTATAGTCGATACCTTTTTAATGAAATAATCCTTTTGCTACTAACTTATATTTACTAAAATGTTCATTTTCCTACAAAGTGAGGTAAAAAATGAGCCTCAAAATAAAGAAAATGTACTACAAAAATCAACCAAACACGTTTTAGAGGATGACATCATCCCCATGGTTGAAGTGGAATTTCTTGGATTAAAATGCTACTTGTCAAATTTTCAATGGTGGATAAGAACCCATAGTTAACCATGGTAGTTCTATAAGTACCTTTGATATCATAAAGTAAAGTAATCATTTCACAATTTTTTCAATATAATAATATAATTGTCCTTTATACTTTAGAATAAAAAACAATATATATACCTAAAAATAATCTCATGTACATTTGTACTATATAAATTTTAAAAAACTATTTTTTTAATAATTTATACTTCTAAGAGTAAGATGAGTAAGATGTGATACTCAAATATTTAAAAAATAAAACTCAAATATTTAAAAAATACGAAAATATTCAAAAGATACTTATGAAGAGTTTACCTATTTTAAAATTATTTAAAAATTAAAATCCATAGCATATAGGAAGGGAAGGATTAAGTATTCTTTTATAATTGATAGTATAATATATTTAATATAAAATCATATTTTTCTTTAAGTATGAGTGGAGAATAGGGAACCAATACCAAGGCTGAGCTCCTAAGTTTATATGGTCTTCTTTAATTTGCTACGTATATCAGTATATCTAATATTAGTATCTTTGGTGATTCCAAAGTTTTAATAGAATGGATGAATGACATATTCAATATTTAGGTGTTTTTAATCAATCAATGGTGTCAAAAAGTTCAATATTTAAGAAGATCCTTTAAGCAAATCACATTTAGTCATATTTCCAGAACTTTTAATTTGAGGGCTGATTTTCTCTCAAAAAATGTCATTTCTCTTAAATTTGGCCTCTTAAGGTTTCAAGAATTTTTGGAAGGCATTGTGATCCATGAAGGAGAGAAAAACTTCATTGACTTGGTCTAATTGATGGATGGGAAGCTTCAATGCTCAGTTGGTTATGGAAGTTTTCCAAACTATAGGTTTCTTTTTTGTAAAAAGCCTTGGCTTAATAGTTATATATATATGTGTGTGTGTGTGTGTGTGTGTGTGTGTCAACAATAAACTCATTTTAATTTCTATCACATCTTTATTTCTAATCACATCAATGTAGTGTTTTTATTAATTTTATTTGTATACAATTCTTCGATTTAATTTAAACATGGTTTGCATAGATTGTAATGTAAAAGGTAAACTTCATACAATGAATTGAGAAAAGTTATTTATTCCAAATGCCTAGGGTGGATGGGATATAAAAAATTATTCTGGTTCAATAAAGCTATTTGTTTGAAGAGATTTTGGCATGGCATATTTGGTAAGGAACTTTGGACGGAGGTCTTATATGGTAAATATTTAAAAGAAAACATGTTAAGATGAATTCGAAAGCCGTGTAAATTACATAGAAATTCATCTCACTTTTGGTTTGGCTTCATCAAAGTGTACCATTGGTTGGCTAATGGTATTTCCTGGAAGGTGGGTGATGGTACAAATATTTTGGTGGATGCATATCCAATTGTAGGATTGGGGGAGAACTATAGACTTTCTGCTTATATCAAAGATTATCTTTCTAAGTTAAATTTTGTTATGTTAGCTCAAATTATAAGACCTAATTGGCTTCAAGGTAATAACATCTATTGGATTACCAATGAGGACCTTGGGTTGGGAAGCAACTGTTGATGTATTTGTAACTTCAGAATGTATTCACTTGTATATATTATGTATTGTACCTCGATGTTTATTCCAGGAACTATCTATACTGTAAACAAGTCATGTAAAGTCATTGAGGTTAACCCTCCATTGTAAGTCAGGGAAAAGTCCCTACAATTGTGTCAAGGTTAACCCTCCTTGTTGATCAGAGGGAAAAGTTCCCATAGTTGTGGGGCACTAGGGTTATTAGACTCTCCTAGAGATGTCGGCCCTAGTAAGTAATTGTTAAGTGGGGCCGACATGTTTGAGTGGACATTAAGTGAACGTAAGAATATAAATAGAGAGTGAGACTCTCTATTTATTACACACACACACACTCACTGGGGCGCATGAATGAGAGAGGAGAAGCTCTCTCAAGTGAGAGAGAGAGAACAAGTTGTTGGAGATCATATTTATGTTTTCAAGTTTTTCTATTTCCATTGGTGCTCACTCTATCTCTGAGGAAGTTACGGGGTGTTCTCCTTTATGGTTTCCTCGAGGAAAATTCTTTGTGTCTCTTGTCTCTTGTGTTTATTGATGTGCATGTTATTCTCTCAGATAAGATCCTAAGATCATATTGCTTAATTAATCAAAATCTAACATGGTATCAGAGCTAACCTAAGAAGAATACATTGTGCAGCTAAAAAATCTAGGGCTTTTTACTTTTTGGGTCTCTCTCCACAATCCATCAGAAAAAGTATGCTAGGTTGACTCTCCATTGAAGGGTGCATCTTTATGTCAAAGCAGAATTCGATTCTAGGCATTTTCAGTTTTTGGTGCGGGAAATTAGGGCCTTTTACAGAAGAATCATTTTTTAGTGAGCCCATCATAGGATTTATCTCCTAATCAAAATCGAAGTTTAGAGACCTGGGTCAATATTTTTGGTTGGGTGTAACTCTGGGAAAGTCAAACCCTAGTTTGACCCTGGGCTGGAAAAATTCTAAATACTAAAACTGATAAGTTTTGGTAAATTCGCTATATCTCAGGATTGCAGAAGTCTTAAGGGCCAAAAATTTCATGGGTCAAAGAAAAAATACTAATTTACATTGTTTCTAGGTTTTAGCTTCAGATTCACTATATTCTAGGAGATATGATTCCTCCAAGTTAGGGTTCCAGCCTCTTCCAAGATTAATCCCTAAACAAGACACCTGGGGAGAATTGCTATATATTGGGATACCAAGGTCCAAATGAAATTTCTCAAGATGTTCCAAAAAGGGAACAGACTTTAATTTATGAGGTAGATTTTTCAAACCCCAATGATGAAAAAGTAACACGTGGTAGTCCGTACAACTTCGCTATGTTGAACAATCCTGAAATAGGTCACCTTGGGAAAACGATCATAAGTACCAATTGGTGAAACCAATTCTGATGAAACTTGTGATGTTGGAACAAGGACCACTGAGGATACCATAGTACAAAATTTCATACATATAGGAGAAATAATTTTGGAGACACCGCAGACACAGTATCAGTAATTTCTGTAGAAGAAATTGGTAAACTAGGGCTTCTTGTTCTGGGAGCTTCCCTCCGTTGTTTTCAGAAAAGGAGTACATTGGAAAGCTCACCTTGAAGAGGTATATCTTTCTATACAATTAGATCTGAAAGATTCCAAGTTTTAAAAATTAGGGTTTCTTTGATAAACCATAGATCAACCAGCTCTGGAACCAGGACAAACACCTCAAATCGGTAAGATCTAATCTTTTGCTATTTTCATTTGAAGTTCTCATTTCAAAATGATCTATCACATCAATTTGATGATAAGCTTGGTGAAGTTGAAAACTTCCAAGCATGGAAGTATAGGATCTCACTATTTCTTGAAGGAAATGAATTGGAAACCTACATAAGTAGTGAGGTTCTAGTTCCAGAGGGAGATGAGGATAAAAGCCTTACACAAGAAGAACTTGGTCAAGGCCAAGAAGATCATTGCTGATTTAACTAAGGATAACCTTATACCACAAGTGTCTTCCCTAAAGACATAGAAAGAGATGTTTGGTTCCTTTACCAAGCTATTTGAAGGGAAGAACATAAATCAGAAGATAACTTTGAGAAAACTGTTGAAGAATGTGAAGGTCCAGAATGCAGAGACCATACACTCATACTTTACGAGGGTCTCTCAAATCAAAGAACAACCTGAAGCAGTAGAAGAAGAAGTGGAGAATGCAGAAGTTGTGATAACCACCTTGAATGACCTACCAGGATCATGGGATTCATTTCATTCAAGGAATGTGTGCTAGAAGAAAGTGATTACTTTCAGTAGACTCTGGGAAGAGCACACACAAGAAGAATCTCAACTCATAATAAGATAAAAGAAGATGGGAGTAGCTGAAGATCAAGATTTCACGATTCAAAGAAGATACCTCGAGCGATGAGGAATATGAAGAGCTCAATTCTAGAAGATCCTCTTATCCATATTGAGCATTTGGATAAGAAATGATGTCATTATGAATGAAGAAGATGATGAAGTTGAAAGAAGGAGTCTACCCACGAAACAAATAAAGATAAGTATTCAATTGTCTTTTCATGAGATTGTTTTGTTATGCATTTGTTTATATTCAGTGGATGTATTATGTATGATAGAATGTTTGCATTAATGACAGTATACTACTAATATGCATGTGATGGGTAAGTAGCTCATGGTGCTATACAACTCTCCATTGGTACTTATCTAGAATGAAACCTCTTTGCTGACATATTGGATTAGTGCATAATCTCAATGTTGTCCTGGTAGATATGGAAGGCATCTAGAAAGTTTCCGTGAGATATGGATGAATTTTGTATTGGATAAATAGTTGCATGATTATATATTGATGCAAAAGAATTTTTCATTATGAATATACCTTATGAAATGTTTCTAACCATACAACTATTGCATTTGACTTGTAGGAAATATCGCGTAAAATTGCTTACAAGAAAAGAAGGATGAGACTTGTTCAGAAGAACAAGTGATGACAGTTCAAAAAGAATGATGTCTAGGATGTAGTATCAAGACCTGAAGGGAATTTCGTAGTTCCATAATGCGATAGATGGAAACATCGTGGGATACAAGGAAATATTCGTAGCACGAGGATTCTCACAGAAAGAAGACATAGACTACGAAGAGACATTTGCAGCCACTGGAAGTGAATTCACATAATAGGAAGACTCATGTGTACAAACTAAAGAAGGCCTTGTACGAGCTCAGAAGACAACCATGGGATAACACATACATGAGGAGCTTGAAGATAACCTAGAGTGATGAAGATCTTAACCTTTGCTACAAGGTTGAAGATGAAAGCCTATAGAGGATGACAAGCTCACAGATAGGTGCGAGAAGAATTTTTTAAAAGGTTCAAGATAGAGGATCTTGGTATCCAGTGACCCTAGATGGATACACAGAATATTAGTAGTAGAGGAAGCTACTTGTCACTCCAATACAGAATGTTTCAGTGCATAGAGTACGAAACACAGAGGGACTGACTGCAGAAGATCCTGAGGTTCGACATGGTACGACAAGATGGATAACTTACTGATGGCTCTAGGATTTACTGAGAGTAAATCATATTCCAACCTTTGCTTCAAGGTTGAAGGTGGAAGACCAGTGAGATGCTTCTATTATATGTCGATGACTTGTTCCTGAAATAAAAGAGGAACTCATTAAAGTTGCAAGAAGGAGATTTGCTGCCGAGTTCGAGATGAAGGACTTGGATATGATGAACTACTTTCTAGGCATGGAGGTGTGGAAAAATCTCCCTAGGACAAGGGAAGTATGCAATAGAGATCCTGGAGAAGGTTAAGATGATGGACTGCAAGGCCATGATCACACCTATGGTATCGAACCTGAAGCTATTAAGTGATGCTTCATCAAATATGGTTGACGCTACGATGTATCATCAGATGATTGGTTCATTAATGTACCTTATGGATACGAGACCAGATATTTTCTTTGCTGTGAACACATTGAAACATGTTCACTTGATGGTTGCAAAGCATGCAGTAAGGTACCTGAAGGGTACAATTGATTATGGGATCAAGTACGGTATGAATCAGAAGATTAACCTGGAGGGTGATGTGGATTCGGATTGGGCAGTGCCATTGATAGGAAGAGTACTTCTTCATGTAGCAAGAAACAGTCTTGCATGGCACTGAGTACAGCCGAGGAAAAATATGTTGCCACTTTCTATTTGGGAGGTAGTATGTTTCTTTTGAAAACTGCTATTTGATTTGGTTAATTTGATTTGCATTTTTGTATGATGCAGAGAGGAGCAGTGATCCAAATTGAGATCTCTCGAAAGAAGGAGTTCTATCATAGTCAGCGAGACAGGTTTCTTGAGCATAAATCTTGACAAAGCTTGTAGGTTGCTCAGACATAATCGGTCCTATAGGTTGTCCTCAGATGTAATCGGTCCTGGCGAAGCTCGCAGTTTATCCTTGGACGTAATCAACCCTGATGTGATTCTATGCTAGAAATGGCCAAAGTGAAGTTTGATTACTTCAGGGAAAAGATTGGTGTTCTCCAGATTGAGGTTCCTTCTAAGGGGAAGTGATGAGTCCATGAGCCATTCTGACATGGTGAGAGGATTGGTTCCTTCCATGGTTAGATGTAAGGGCTGATCCATTTTGTCATGGTGAGAGGATTGGTTCCTTTCATGGTAGATGTGAGTGATGAGCCATTCTAAGGTGACTGTGGGATGTGTTCCCACATGATCAGATATAAGCGTTGAATGCCATTCTCTGGAAGAATGGAGGTACCTTGTTAGTTACCAAGAATACTCAATCTAGGACTGAGAGCCTTTCCAATGTGGTGTGTTCTCACATGGTCAGATGTAAGTGCAGAGCCATTCTGGTGCGATGTGTTTACACATGGTCAGATGTAAGTGCAGATCCATTCTTGCACAATGTGTTTACACATGATGTAAGTGCAAGGCCATTCTGACATGATGTGTTTACACATGGTCAGATGTAAGTGCAGAGCTATTCTGGCGTGATGTGTTTACACATGGTCAGATGTAAGTGCAAATCCATTCTGGTGCGATGTGTTTACACATGGTCAAATGTAAGTGCAGATCCATTTTGGCACGATGTGTTTACACATGGTCAAATGTAAGTGCAGATCCATTTTGGCACGATGTGTTTACACATGTGTTTACACATGTTGTTTTTATGTTGTGTTTACACATAAATTTTGACACTCCCACTTAACTAGGAAGGTAAGTGCAGATCCATTGAGGCTAACCCTTCATTGTAAGTCAGGGAAAATTCCCCACAATTGTGTCAAGGTTAACCCTCCTTGTTGATCATAGGGAAAAAGTCCCCATAGTTGTAGGGAAATAGGGTTATTAAACTCTCCTAGAGATGTCGGCCCTAGTAACTAATTGTTAAGTGGGGCCGACATGTTGGAGTGGACATTAAGTGAACGAAAGAATATAAATAGAGAGTGAGACTCTCTATTTATTACACACACACTCACTCACTGGGGCGCATGAGTGAGAGAGGAGAAGCTCTCTCAAGTGAGAGAGTGAGAACAAGTTGTTGGAGATCATCTTTATGTTTTTGGGTTTTGCTGCTGCCATTGGTGCTCACTCTATCTCTGAGAAAGTTCCGGGGTTTTCTCCTTTATGGTTTCCTCGAGGAAAATTCTTTGTGTCTCTTGTCTCTTTTGTTTAATGCTGTGCATGTTATTCTCTTAGGTAATATCCTAAGATCATATTTCTTAAATGATGAAAATCTAATAGCAAGTGGGTGGTGGAATGGATAGTTTATATCTCAAATATCAATGCTTTCGATGCATACTTTCTCAACAAAGAGATAAATTAATTTGGCATTGGAATTATGTTATTGTTACTAGTACAACTAAAACCACATACATGGTGATGGAACATGAGAATACTTTTATGGCCCCTAAATGGTGGTATAAGAAATTATGGAAGTGGAATTTACCTCTAAATTTATGTTGTTTTTCTAGTTTTCACTTGAAAATTGTCTTAAGACTTGGGATAATTTAATGATTAAAGGATGGAATGGCCCAAACTTGTGCTCTCTTTGCAAACAAAATTTGATGTGTGTGGATCGTATCTTTCTTTTCTATCCCTTTTTCAATACAAATCTGGAAAAATGTTTGCATTTTGTTGAAAATTGTTCAGGTTTGGGGTCAGATTCCTCTTTAGCAAAATTTTCAACAATGGTTCTTAAATTGTACATGTTGTAGCATCTTACATGTCTTTATCTCTTGGGGAATATGGACTACACATAATAATCTCTTATTTGAGAGCAAGTCTCCTATCATGGATGATATTTGTGTAAAGATACTCGTTGTTTATAAAGACTATCAGTCTGTTGAAATTAGCAGACCAAAATTTAGATAAATTGTTGGTTTTTTTTATGGTGCTGCAAAAGAGAGTTTTCATACAACAAGAATTCATCTAGTGCATAATAAAAATCACTATTTTAAGTTGAAATTAAACTGTGGTATAGGAACTAATGCTATTAATATTTATGGTGACTCTCAAGTCATTGTAAATTGGGAAAAGGATATTGGAAGTTCACAAGTTATTAATCTTGTAAATCGATGCATTAAAACCAAAATTTTACTCTTAAGCTTTAATTCTCTAGAGATCTTCCATATTTATAGGGAAAACAATGGAGTTGTGGGAATTCTTTCTAGGGAGTCTTTACTTTCATAAGAAGGCATATTACATTGGGAAGAATATATTGAAGACCATCTGGATTGTAGTGGCTCATGGAATCTCTTTTGGCCTTGAATATGTTTTTTTTTATTTTTTATATGTTGTGTTTGAGTCATCATTTTTAATGTACTTGGATTTAACTTGAGTGAAGGTTTACTCTATATAATTTAGCACTGTCTATGGAGAGATCTCTCTCCTAGTAGAGAGTGGGCAATAGTTTTTTATGTTTTACATTGTAACTTGACAAAGGTTGAAGGATTTTTCCTTGCACTTTGTTATTTCTTTGAATAACAAAAGTATGTTTTTTTCTGCTGAAAAAAGGTAAGTTGCTAATATAACTTCCTCACAAAATTTCAAAATCATAATATTTTATTATATCTCTTAGGAGGTCCATTTTTTAGCTCAAAATATCTCTAAGTAAGTTGTATTAAGATTTGTTTTATATATCCACTTACATCCACCTAAATTCTTTTGAGGTAGAATAGGAGAAAGAGTCCATGTCTTTATTTTCATGAATGAGTTATATTCAACAATAATGAATTTATCCCATTCAAGTTTATCTTTATCTTAAGCATAGGTAGAGGGATCATATATAGCCAGTACTTTAGTCATAAGAACAAATTCAGATCTAGTTTGACAAGTATTGGAAGGAATACCAATCTCCAAACCTTTGGATTCAAGAGTTTTATAGGCCCAAACTAGAAGAGAAGTAGTAGTAGGAACCACATTACGATATTCGAGACATTCAAGAAGATCACTTGAAGAAGAAGGTGAACTAGGATCAAGGGAAGGCATAGAATTAGTGGAATGTATAACAAATATAGGAGAAATAGAAGATGAAGGAATGTTCAAGGTAACATGAGGCTCAATAGGCTTAGGAGGACAAGATGTTGTGTATGTGTTATATTATTTGCATGTTTGTGGAGTGGGTTGCATTTGACAATGGTGTTCTCTATCGTATGCATCGAGCACTGCACATAGCACTCGATTAGGGGGGGCTCTTAGGAGGGGGAGTGTTGGTTCCCTCCCTTGCTTCATGAATCGAGTTTAAAACAAATTGGCCTATTTTCAAGTTATTTTTGGGTTTTTCCTAAAAATATGAAATTTAATATCAGTTAAGGTATTGGGGTCTATTTATAATTTAGGTTAACGGATTATGGTTTTGGATGTTTTGGAATACCTATATATTGTATTGTGAGTGGTTAATAATAATGATGAGAAAGTAAGAGGTGTGTTAGGAACCCATATCAACCCTTCTCTTTACTCTGTTAAGTATATTGTTGTTGGACACATATGATTCGTAAGTTGACCCATGAGTATATTATATTATCCCACATTCATGGGGAGTAATAGTTTTTAATATTAGAGTTAGCATATAAGTAAGTGTTGAGGCCAATTAAGGTATCCAAGAGTTATTTTTATTCAGCTTTCTTAAAGGAGGTTGCCCCCTCGAAGTGGCATGCGATCAATAAAATGTCTTCAGTGTTCTATTATTTATGTTTTATTATGCATTATCATTATTTATTGTAGGAATTTTCTCTCATTCGGTATCAAAACAATTTCCTTGGCACAAGTGGGAATTGTTTTTTTGGCAAACAAAAGGGAAAAATTGGGCAGCAACTTTCAGATCAATTTCTAAAAACATTTATGTAGATTCATAAGAAGCAAGTTGTCGATATGAATTCCTCTTGAAAACATTCACGGTTTCAAAAAAAAAATCTCATTTGGAGTTCAGAAAGTGGAGATATCATTGATTTAAAATCAGTTGTTTTTCAGAATTTCAGTGACGACCGCGAAAATTGCAGAGAAAAAATATTTTGACGAGGTGCCCAGATTTCTGTTCTGATTGTGCAGGTAGATGTAGAGAGACTATTATAGTTCCATAAATAGGTTATAATAGCAATTATGAGAAATATTGATCGGGTTATGCTCATTTAAAAAAAAATCGTCTCAAATACCAAGCTCTATTTATGGTTTTTTCGACTCGCTAGGTGGAATTTCTACCAATTTTTTTCTGGCATTTAGATTATTCCAGTAGTTATTCATAATTGTGTATGCATTTTTCATTTAAATTGCAAGTTTAGATCAAGGAATAACCCCTATCTGCTTAAATGTGGGGAATATTTGGGCATAGCCCTAAAACTCATTGTGAGGAGTACCATAGGAACCCCAAATTAGTTGGCCATTGAGAGGACATGCCAGCAAAAAGTGAAATGAACCCTTATTTATTGACTAGTTACCACCAATGAGGTAAACTAAGAGTTTTCATTTGTGGAAAAGTGGTTATCCGTTTTACCTGAGCCATGGACTGAGCGACACTACCCCAATTAGACAGCATTGGTGGTTGAGTGACTCCCCTAAGACTTTAGGAAGCTGAACATAACTAGGTTCCATATATATTTTTAATTGATAAATAGAATATTGCATCTATCCAAATCCATCATAGATTAAAAAAAAATCTCTTGGTTATTGCCCGCATTGGAGCAAATAAAAAAATGGAAGACAAACTTGTCGCCTTCAATACCAAACTCCAAGATCTAGATAAAAATATTATCAACCTCCATCTTCATCACTTAGCCATGAACAATAGACGTTATCCAAATCCTTCTGAAAACACTGGGTTCTCTTCTTCCAACAATTTTTGAGGTCCAAAGCTTGATTTCCTTCGCTTCAATGGTGATGATATGACTAGATGGATATAAAGGGTAGAACAATAATTCAGTCTTTATAACACTTTTGATGTCACAAAATTTCCACTTGAATCCTTTCATTTGGAACCTGAATCCCTTTAATGGTTTCAATGGTACATCAAGTATCATGAAGATCCAAAATGGATATATTCTTTCCAACGCCTTTTGCAATGATTTGTCCCTATTGTTTTTAATGACTTAACAGGAGCACTCACTAAACTTCACCAAATTGGAACTATGAGAGAGTATCAAACAGAATTTGAGAAATTTTCCAATCACATAGTAGGATTTTTTGATGCATTATACAATATTTTTTTTATCAGTGGTCTGAAGGATGCAATCCGATTTGAGGTTAAAAAAATTTCTCCAACACAATGATGGAAGCTCAAGGGTTATCTAAGTTGGCAGAGGACAAGATCATAGCTCAACAACAATCCCAATCCAATTTTGTTCCATTCGGAAATATGGTTTCCCAAATACCTCTAATCACACATACAACCACTCCTATCACACATTTGTTTGAAGCCAAGATGCGGGCATGTAGAGAAAATGGGATTTGTTATAATTGTGATGAGAAATTCACCTAGGGACATCGATGTGTTGAGAAAAGTATCTATCTATTGGATTTGGCTTCTTTGCATGCACCTGAAATTTGTGACAATGCTCAAGATCCATTAGATGATCAGGTCATCATTCAGTAGCCACCTGTTGACCCTCCTTCTCAGGACGACCACCCAAAGATATATCTCCATGCATTAGCGGAAGTCACCACTCCACAACCCATGCAGGTCAAGGGTTTCTTCAAGAATATCCCTTTTACAATACTCATTGATTTGGGTAGCACTCATAAATTTATTGACCCTTAGATCACCAAACAAGCTAATTGTTTTTCCCATCCTTGCTCTAGCTTTAAAGTCATGATTTCCAATGGAGGTACTGTACCTTCCAAAGGGAACTGTGGCAATGTGATTATCTCTATTGGATATGATATCTTATGCTTCAACGTGTTTTCCTTTACCTTAGGTGGATGTGATTTGTTTTTGGGTGCTCAATGGTTACACACACTTGGAACCATCTTATGGGATTTTGTTGAACTTTGGATGAAATTTTCAATCAATGGGAAAAAGAATACATTGAAGTGATGACAACTAGGGTCTCTCAGCATCATCAATTCACATCTCATGGAAACTCTCCTTAAGAAGAATTCATAGTGTGTCATTTCCCAACTCCATTCCATCCAGATGCAACCATCGGCGATCTCCACTACTCCCTTGGCTCTAGAATAAATTTTGGATCGATATGGATGTGTCTTTGTTGAACCAATGGTATTACCACCTTAAATATTAGATGACCATCATATTCAGACCCTTCCTATAATTGTTCCTTCCAACTTTAATCCCATCCCTGCACGAATATGGACAAATATTTCGATGAATTTCACTGAAGGGATCCCTAAGTCTGCTGGGAAGACAATGATATTGGTTGTGGTTAATATCCTCTCCAAATATAGTTTTTTTTGTGCCCTCGGCCATCCATATACTACCTCCTCAGTTGCACAAATTTTCATGGACCATATCTTTCACAATGCAACTTTCACAAGTCATTTTTGGGCAGAACTATTTCGCCACACTGGCACCAAACTGAAGAGGATTTTAGGGTATCATCCACAAAAATATGGTCAAACTGAAGTTATCAAAAAATGTTTGGAAAATTATATTCTTTACTTAACCTCTGAATAACAACATCAGTGGTAAAAGTGGCTCCCTCTTGTTGAATGGTAGTACAATACCTCCTACAACACTGCATCTAAAATGACTCCATATGAAGCAGCCTATGGTCAAGCACCACCAATGCTCTATCTATAGACTCCCAACAATTCACCAGTTTAGGTAGTTAGCACAGTTCTTTAAAACCACGATCAGATTCTTCACATTTTTCAGGACAATATTCACATGGAAAGAAAGCGAATGAAACAAGAATTCGATAAACACCATTATGAGTGCACTTTTCAAGTCAGTAATATGATTTTTCTTCATCTACATCCTTACAAGCAATCCTTCATGAAACCCAAAGGGAATCATAAGTTGGATCCAAAGTTCTATGGGCCATATAAGGTTCTTCAGAAGATTGGGTTTGTTTCTTATAAATTGGAACTTCCTCCTTCTTCTCACATTCACCCAGTATTTGATGTCTCTTGTCTCAAGAAATTTATTGGCACCAACATCAGAGAACAAATTGATTTTACCGAAACTAGATAATGAAGGATCAAGCTGGAGACCATCCTAAATAGGCACACTCATCAGATTCACTCTAGATCCATCATAGAGGAATTAATTCAGTGGCACGACATGCAACCAGAGGATGCTACATGGTAACCACTCCTTCAGATTCAACAACAATTTCCACATCTAAAACTTTGAGGACAAAGATTTTCTAAGAGGGACGGGATGTTAGGAACCCATGTCAACCCTTCTCTTTACTTTGTTAAGTATATTTTTGTTGGATGCATATGATTTGTAATTCGTCCCATGAGTATATTCTATTATCCCACATTCATGGGGAGTGATAGTTGTTTAGATTAGACTTAGTATATAAGTAAGTGTTGAGGCCAATGAAGGTATCCAAGAGTTATTTGTATTGAGCTTGCTCAAAGGAGGTTTCCCCCTCAAAGTGGTATGCGATCAATAAAATTCCTTATGTGTTATGTTATTTCTTTTTTATTGTGCATTATCATTATTTATTGTAGGAGGTTTCTCTCAAGGTGCAACTCTAATTTTTGGTGGTTTTCCTAGTTAAGAGTTTCCATGGTAAATATATGTGTATTATGTGTGAATGTTATGGTGTAATTTATATTTTTCTTAAAATAATTTTCATGCTTTTCTTCTCTGCATAGGTTTAAAAATTACATACACAACAAACCTTGCAAAATAATCCCTTTAGAAGATCGAATTCCTATGCAAATTTGCCCTGAAAATATTTATAGAAAACCTAGAAAACCCCCAAAAATTGTTTGCAATATGCTCTGTAGCCCTCTCTAAACAAATATATTGACTATACAGATATGTATTGTATGAACTTGTATGAACAGATCCATATGACTATATGGATTTTGTATTGTTTTTCCATATGAATGTACAAAATCCATATGGCATGTTTTGTACAAATATATAAAATTCATAGGGCACGTTCTGTATGTCTATACCTATAACTTTTATACCTATTTTTCTCTGCCTAGTTGTGCCTATTCCTGATTGGTACAGTGGTGTCTGCTACTCTTGCATTTTTGTATTTTCTCTGCTTGGCCTAGAAATTAGAAACTCCTCTTTAGTTTCACCCTTAGATGAAATTCATTCTTTGTTGATGTTATTGTAGCATCAGAATATATTCTTAACAAGTCCCAGAGAAAGTGCAAAGTAATGAAGACCACTACTAGCCCAATGAAAGGGGTAAATTGAACCTAGAAGAAAATATGACAAGACATCTCAGAAGATAAATAAAGAATAAATAAGATATCAATCCAACCTAACTGTGGAAACTTCTAGTGAAAAGATTAATATAAATAAATGCTTTCACACCTCATTTTCACATTCAAGCAAGCATGGTTATCTTTTAGCTATCCTTGAATTAATTTCTACTGAAAAATGAATAATGCTATGATTGTAAAAATAGAATGAATAATACTACTAAAGCTAAAATCTAACATGGTATCAAAGTAGTGTTGAATAGATGCCATTACTAGAGATTGTTTCTACCTTGTTCAGGAAAATAGGGATTCCAAGTTTGGACACTTCTCTCTATATATTGATTTGAAAACAAAACTTGTGGAACTCTCCCTGGGATGGTTCCCCTATCTATGGAAATGTATTCCAGTTTGGATAGTTCTCAATCTTTTACCTAATTCTACCGAGGGTCAAGAACTAGGGATTCTGGTTTCAATCCTTTCTGGCCATAGATTAAGTTTTACCTTAGCATTTTGGAACTTTATCTAGGTGGATGAATCTATATATGGACACAATTTTCTCATTTTCCAAACTTGAATTTTGACCTAGCTCCTACTAGGGTTTCCAGGTTAGATTTTCAAATTTTTCCAAAAGATGTCCAGAATGAAAGATAGGTTGGATGATGATGAAATTGCAGATGATATCTAGTATTGTTTTATATATGCACTTAATATTAGTATTTCATATATCAATGACGTCCCATTAGCATAAAGTGTTGTAGCTTCCAAGGACATAACAACCCAATACTAGAAGAATGGAAAAGTAAGTAGAAGAAAGCTTAATAAGGAAATAACAAATCAACTCCAAAACAAAAGAAGTAGGATCCTTCAAGGATCAAATGTTTCAAGTGTCTTACAATTGATCACTTTGGGTATCAATGTTATCAAAAGAAAAGGAAAGGAAGGCAACATGCGACTAATATTGATGAACTTCCACCTTAAAATAAATGCAAGAAGAAGACAAATTTGATGAAGACTACTTCTCTAAGAGATTTATCATGAAAGTGTTTTGCAAGAATATGTATACTTGAAAAAATTGCCAAAGGAATTCATGATATTAGGTCCAAACGGGGATCTTGGACCTAGTACTTTCAGATAGATGTAGAGGCCTCCCTTGGATGTCTCATTGTACCATGTATTATTCTCTCTAGAAGACATGAAGACAAAATACAATGACTTTGGCAGGTTCCAAAATTTGAAAACTTGATGAAGAAGAAGATCAAGGCTTTCATATCAGATAATGAAGCTAAGTAGCCTTCCAGAAACTCTAGTGATTTCTGTAAGGAGGCGGAGATCAAGAGGGAGTCAACAAAGAAAGAAAAGATAAGTATTGTATACTTTGTGTAATAATTTTCATTTCCTTAATTTAAATTATTGTTTCATTGATAACTAACATAATGATTTAAATTAATACTAGTTAACCCTTATGGATATTTATGTCATGTCTTGCAAACTCAGGTCCATTGAAACAATGATCCGTGATGTTTCCAGTATGACAATTATGCTCATATAAAGTGTCATCATGAATATTGAGGAACAATACTAATGGGGAGTAATACTATTGAGGAAGCATTTACAGAAGTGAAGCCAGATAAAACACTTGATTTATCATCATATAACCATGTGTCTAAGAAGGGGAATATGAATATTTGTGATTGAGATCCACTTAGGTAAACATTTATCCTCCGAGACTAATTCATAAGGCTAGATGTGAATGGACCAGCTAAGAGAAAACAAACTCCCATTATCATGAGTATATGGTTTGGGGAGATTGGCTCCAACAGGAAACTTCAAAGGATGAGGCTAAAAATCCCTCTATTCATTTGTTTGTGCTAAAATATACTCTCCGACTACAGAGAGGGCATGGCTCCATTCGAAATCTCATTATACTTTATCAAGCTACTAATTTAGTTAGTGTAGGGGTGTATATGAATAAAATTTCCATGTAAGCATGTGGTTTTCTGTTTGAGTGCAGTTTTTAGTTTGCATTTGGTTTGCAGTATGAATAGTTTTCAGTTCTCAATAAACAACAGTTGTTCTCTCAAGGATTGAAAAGGCCACAATTGCAGTATATGGTTGTTCTTCAGTTTTCCAGGAAAATGGATTTGTAATTTGGATGAGTAGGGTACAACTTACAGGTTTGGAATGAGGTGATGGCTCCACAACCCAATGGAGCACTACTAAGTGACAAGACATACTGCAATTTTCAGTTTGTAGTGAATGGTAAGAAGAGTATTGTTACAAATTACAGAGATGGAAAGGAAAAGGAACAAGGTATGCATGTTCTTGAAGCCTTATAGGGAGGAATTCATCCCCAGCCAAATCCAGATGTTGGTACCAAAATATGCCTATCAAATTTGTTTATGTTTGGCTCAGTTTCAAGCAAAATCCACTAGTCTATGATAGTTTGGTTGAATAATTTCCTCTTTCCTGAGCATCCATATTTTCCATCAACCTCTTTCGAAATATTCCACAGTCTCAAGTTATTGATCAGGTGAAGTCCCACATTACTTCTTCTAGGAATTGTGTAAAATTTTCCTTCACTTAGCCCAAAGTGTCCATATTGTGTGATAGGTTTCCCTAGCCTTCAGTGTTTCATAAATTTTCTATGTCCCTATTACCAATCTTTAATGCTAAAACAAAAATAACTTTTTTTATTAAGTCCTATATGCATTATATTTTTAAATAATAATTACTATTTTAATTAAATTTTTGTATTTAAATAATAGTTTTTATTTGAAATAAAAAATAAAAAAGTTATAATTTTGAAAAAAATTGTTTTTTACCCATTAAGTTTCATTTTTATTAACATTTATTTCCTATGCATTAAACTTTAATTTAAAAAAGTGATGGGTCATTTGTCTTTTTCCATGCTACATTAAGCTAATCCGTCATAAGCGGTGAAAATTAACCAGCCTATTGCGCATACTTTAATGTGATGGCTACTAAGCAATAGGATGTTGGATCTCAAGCAACTTGGTATCTAATGGCTTGATTTGTAGCAGGCCGGTTATTGATCATCTTCATAAGCATCCCAACCAGGTGACAAAACCCACCAATAGATCTCACATAAAGCATGTCACAATGAGATCCCATGAGTTAAATGATTTGCCAACAAGTTGTTCAAATCAAGGGTTAGCTATCATTATATTTCCCATGTGTTCATTAAGTATCAACATATAATTTCCTAGTGTCAAGGGTTTAAACCAAGTCAATATGCCAACAAAATCCAAGCATCCAGGTGCAAAGTTCATGATGTTCAAAAACAAAAGTTAAAAATTATTATTGTAAAATCATCTTTACAATTGATTTTGTTTTAATCATTTTTAATTTGTTTTATAAAATTGCCAAGTTAAAAAAAATTAGGCCTTTAAGGCCAAATATCCAATTCGAGATCAATTTATCCATAGTGATATCAAGAACCAAGGAAACAATACCAGTCATACCAAGTACCAAGAAGAATATGTCACACAAGTCGATTGCAAAAATGTAAAGGAAATGTGTCCAAAGGGCCATTCTTGCAATTGATTGGGTTTATCCCCATGATTTTTTTCATCATCGGGTTTATTGAACATAGCTCATCACTTCCAACAATGGATATTTTTATAGGGATCTTGATCCTTGGTGTAATAGCAGCCTATGAGGTACAGTTTTGGGTCATTGCAAATCGTTTTAGAGCATCCAGAGATTTTTTTCTTAGGTTTTCCTCTTAATCTCTTTGTCAACGCACTTGATAATGCCACTGAGATCATTTTGTTGTGTTTCGTTCATCCTCAAGTATGGAAGATTAATAATAGAGCATCCAATTGTCAAGAAAAATGACAAATTCCTTCCAACATATTAACATATGGCATATTCCTTTCACTGTGAATTATAAAAATGTCTGAAGTCTCAAAATACATACAGTAATTAATACTAGAGAGTAGTTAACTGCATTAATTTTAGGTGGAAGAACATGTTATCAGTAGTGTGGTAATTTGTTCCACTTATGAATCTAGTATATTGTTTTCTAAATATGAATAGATTTAGTAAACAAGTAGCATTTATGGAGCATTTGAATAATTCGAAGCAGGGGATATCAAGGATTCAGTTCCAAATCATCTCCATATTTTCCATCATATTAATTAGCAACAGTTATAGGGTTATTTTAAGTATTTCAAGGCATCGATGCAGTCAATCAACATTTGGAGGATAGATGAGAAGAATCAAGTGATAGAGAAATTACAGGCATAATTGTGGCATTCAAAATCAACAGATAAAAGGTTGTTCCATATCTAAAGGTTTGATCCAGTATTTTCAAGTAACTCATTGGAATTTAAAACATGCATATGGAAAATCTCAGTGAGCTAATTCCATGTTTAAAGGCATGAAGGCAATCAATCGATAGTTGGAGGATCATATGAATTTTTTATTCTAGATTCTAGATCTAAAGGTGCCAGGAGATCAAACTAACAACCCCATATTTATAGTGGTGAATCAGGAAGCAATTCTAGATTTTTATTCAAGCAATAGATGTGGCAGTCAAATATTTGGTAAAAGGATCACTTCCATATTTTTAGGACACTTGGTATCAATAGCTAGAAGTTGAGCTATCAAGTGGCCTTATTATCTCCATATTTCTTGCAGGAAGCCCAAGATGATCTTTATTTTTAATTTGCGATAGGTCATCTTTTAGAGAACATATTTGATCCTTGAATATTGTAATGTAATATTATAAATAGCATATTATATATCGTATAAGGGAGGAGTTTTCCATCCAAGAGGCAGGAGAGTGTTTTAGGAAGGAAAAAGAGACACTGAACCATGTTCATAAAGGTATGATACTTTTGCTCTATATATTTTTTTTGAATAACTGTAACCTAATATGGGATTCTATCCATTATGAGCGTGTTTTAAACTTTCTTTAAATCTGAAAACTATGCAGTTATGTTTTAACTGGTTTTAGTTATGGATTCCTAAGCAACAATGTTTTGGTTGTGATTTCCCATGCTCAGATTTAGTATTTCAGATTCCATGTTTGGAATTACTTTCTAATCATAGTTCTTTATGTTGAAAATGATGAACTATTTATTCTCTATTTTACTAATCAGTTTTTTAACTCAAGGAATCTATTATATAATTCTTGTTTTAGTCCAGTTACTCAATGTCTCTCATGGATCTTAATGTTTTCGGTTAGTTTATGCCTTATTTATCTACAATAGTATATTGAACCCTTTGTACCAACTATCTAAACCAATTCATAAAATCATTCTTTTATTCCTTGAGCATTAAGATGTGCGAGCCATTCCCTCATTGCACTCAGAGAGAATATTTTAGCATAAACATCATCCTTCTTACTATTAGGATGAGCTAGCGGAACCAATGGATCTACCAAGAGATGATGTAATTATCAAGAAGAAGACATAATGGCCTCATGATTCTTGAAGGATACAAGAATGCATACAACTCTTAGTTATACTTTTAGAGAGAGAACAAAATACATCAAAGGTTCTCATACATATAGAATTGATAATTCACATCCTTGATCCCCAACCTTCCAATGATGAGGAGGTAGAAGGAAGCAAGTTTGGAAGTATATCATGACCAATCCATCATGAAAGATGCTATGTGAGAGATAGTTTCGAGACTCGAAGGGGATCCAATGATGAATTCCAAGTATATCTACAAGATCTAACATGTAGTTTTGATCAGCATTAGAGATTACTCATGAAGGATAAATAGTTTCCAAATTCAAAGGGGGTCATGTATAGTATCCAATGTCCTTAAAAGAGAAGGTGGTTTGTCTCAATAAACCCATTTGATGAAGATGACATCAAATGAATACACAACACCAATAAGTTCATAAGGAAGCAAGTTTCTTCAATATAGGATGCTTAAATGAAAAGAGTGCATAGTGTCCAGATACAGATGGAGAAAGATACTTAGATGCAAAGGGAGTATTGTGCTCCAACACAAATTGAGTAACTTCTTGATGATAAAGAAGACTTTATATGGACTCAAGAAGGCACCAAAAATGTGATATGTTAGGACATACATGTACTTGATGAGCTTGGACTTCACAAAAAATGATGTGGATTCCAACCTTTACTACAAGGGTGTTGATTTTATATTGGTGATGTATGATTGATAATATGTTCCATTGTGGGAACATAGAAGTTTAGTGTTGAGAGGGAGTTAGCCTCAGAGTTCAAGATGAAGGGTTTCATGATGATGCATTACATCTTGATATTAAAAGTTTGGCAGAGACCATATGATATATTCCTCAAACATAGGGAGTACAAAATTGATATCTTGAGATATTTAGGATGATGGAGTATGATTCCATGATTCTACCCATGAATATAAATCTAGAGAATCTGGGTGATTTTGCTTCAGTTCAGATTCGTGTACCTGTTTAACACCAGACCAGATGAATGCTTTGCAGTAGACACCTTGAGCCAATGTATGGTTGATTCGAGACTCTTTCATTGATTTGTGACAAAACATGTGTTGAATTACATGTGCGGTAAAAACTAGATATGGCTTGAGATATGTCCCAAGTGATGAAGGGAAGCTAAAAAATATATACAGAGTCTAACTAAGAAAAGTGCAGTGGACAGAAAAATCATCTTGAAGCATTTCTTCAGCTTAGATCAGTTATGATATCCTAGATTAGAAGGAAGCATGATTCTATAACACTCAGTACATATTTTAGCCATGGTGCAAAAGGGAGCAATGAAGCTCCAATACATATCCATAGATGAACAGATAGTTGATATTCTCACTAAGCCTTTGCCCAACACAAAGTTTGTATACTTTAGGGAAAAGCTTGGCATGATGGAGAATACCTATGTGAGTGAAAGAGAGAATTGATGGATATGTGATTATGAGTAGGAAAACATTCATGGGAGATGAATGGACCAGACACCAAATGATTAGAAATATATTCATGTGAAATGAATTATCTAGATAAGTAGAGAGATATTCATGTGAAATAAATTATCCAGATGAGCAAAGAGACATTCATGTAAAATGAATGGTTATGATGACTAATACATTGCAGTAACAAAGGAAGATGAAATACAGGTATCGTACAGATGTAGATGTGGTACATATGCAGTACTAATGAAGAACATTATCACCGAGATAGAAACTTGGCATAGAATGTATCCCTCGCTAAGAGGGAATGTTGATGTTATCATGAGTTCCAGCATCGAAAAAACATTCTACAGATCATTCTCTTAGAGTTTTATGACCCATGGATAGAATGACCCATTCATAGCCCTAATTAGTCATGTGAATTGACTATGTGTATAGAGGGATTAAACGTTTAGCCTAGGGCTAGTCATGTGTGAATGGAGTGGTAGTAGGCTAGATTTCACATTGTGTACTCTTATGTGGGCATTTTTCATAGCAGGAGTGATCTATTCTTAGTAGAGGGATTTGATTTGTCTATGTGACAAGTGATTCATCCCTTGTAGTGAGACAAATTTTAATCTAATGTTGTATTTTACATTGGCTCTAAGAAGTGTCTTGGACTTATTGGCGTATGGTCAAAGCTACATTATAGCTCTAAATGGAAAAATATGACCATATGTGATGAGATATCAACAATGATAACTTTTCTACGATGAAGAAATGTCTATGAAATCAAGACAAACCATTGAAAAAGTACTTATAGGAGACAAACAGTGTTGAAGATAGTGTAAGAAGAATATATTCCTCACTAAGAGGGAGTGTTGATATTAATTTAGAATCGAAATATATTCTTAAGAAGTCCCAGAGAAAGTGGAAAGCACTGAAGATCACAACTACACCAATGAAAGGGGTAAATTGACCCTAGAAGACAAAATGACAAGTCATCTTGGAAGATAAATAAAGAATAAATAAAAGATCAATCCGACCTAATTTTGGAAACTTCTATTGAAAAGAAGAATATAAATAAAGTGCCTCAAAACCTCATTTTCATATTCAATCTAGCTCATCTCTCTCTCAAGTGGTGCTCACCTCTCAAGGAGGACAAGTCAAGGTCAAGTGAAGATAATTTTGGGGTTATCATATTATCTCCATCTCTCTCATGGTTCTTGTGGAAGGAGAGCACACTCTTGTGATAAGGATTAATCTTCATGATTGGTACTTTTATTGTATTGGATTGATTTTCTTTAAAGAAGTGTTTGTTTTCTTTTATCCCATTTGGGTTTCCCAAGATACAATCTGTGTGTCTCTTGTGCATGGTTATATTTCAGTGGTCCTAGATTTCTTTCTACTTCAAATGAATAATGATTTGATTGTAAAAATAGAATGAATAATACTGCTAAAGATAAAATTTAACATTCTTCACCCTTTCCCAAGAGACTAAAAATATGAAAGTCCTCTTAATTTCCACTCAATGCTTGATTCTCTCTCTTGAGTGTTTCTCCTCTACCATTAGTTTCCTTTTATAATTTTGGGACGAACCACAACCCTAACTCCAATGGATGATATTATATCTCACTCACTTGATATCAATCATTGCGATTTATTTAATTAATTTAAATCACTATTGCAAGTACCCCATTTTTTTGTAAGCAAGTACCCATGGGGGATTTGAACTCATGACCTTCCATTTACAACTTTCATCTCAATTACTCATTACCAATTACTCTAACCCCCATGGGAATAAATCAACCCCAATTACTTATTAAAAGACATTCACTTTAATAATTCCTTTAATTATAGTGAATTTCCTAAGTACCTAAGAGGCATTAATTACGACTTCCACATGCAAGATACAAGCCATTGTGGAAGTACTTGTACAATACTAAGAACATCAACATCTCGACCACTTAGTAAATTTTTTTATTATTATTTCTCATGTCAACATGGATTTGTTAGTCTTTTGGTTACGGTTTTGAGTCTTCTAGAGGTAAAAGAATAATTTTTAAATGAAGAAAGGTTGAGCTTCTATAGCTATTAAATGGAATGGAATCTCTCATCTTTGTTTTGTTTGTTTTCGGTGCTACAAGAGATCTTCCTTTGTACAGGGAATTCAATAACATTAAAATATGCCATTGTAGGTCATATATTGGAGCTTCTCTTTGGGGATGGTGTTTTTCTTGTTCATGGTTCTTCTATTGGAGTTAATATTGTGTTGAAATTGCGTTATATTTCTCTTGAGCTTCTCTAGGAGAAATATTGTCCAAAGGGATTGGATCAGTGGTAAGGTTTTAGTATAGATTGAATTAACTTTCTTGCTTAGAGAGAGTCTTTTCTTTGTATTAATCCTCATTAAGATCTTGCAAATCTATCCCCTTCTAGTGTAGGGTTTCACTCAAACAAGAACTAGAGGAGCAGTCCATGATTTGTGATTTTGCATTATTATATCTTCTAATACATTTATGAAGAGTTGGAGGCCTTGTACACTTGTTCTTTCTAGGTTATCTTTGTGGAGCAAGCCCATTGGAGATATTTTTGGTTGAATCCATTATCCCCCAAAAAAGATAAGGCACTTGTCTCTCTTATTTATCTTATATCCCTGCATAAAATAAAAGGAACATCTATTTTATCTTCTTTGTTTTAGTTGGTGGAATCTAGCCTAAAATAAAACCCCAAAAATGATTTGGATTTCACCTAGATGGCTAAATTAGAATATCTTAAAGAAAGATTTTATTTTATTTTATTTTTCTTCCATAGAAATTGTTAAATTAATTTTGAATTTTTTATTGAGGTATTTATTACAATTTCTACAATTTGGAATTTTCCTAAGGAAAATTTTCAACTTTAGTAACTCTAGACAATTTCACGATTTATTTTTAGATTTAAAAAGAACTGCTCTAGTACAAATTTTTGGCAATTGTCTTAGTTTTGAAATTTTCTTTAGTTTTTAGTATTTATATAATTTCCATAATTAAGTTCTCCTTTATTTACACTAAATATTTTGAGCAAAGGAAATTTCCAATTGTTTTAAGTTGTACCACTAATCCCTTTAAGTTATAATCCCTAATAACTAATAATATAAGTGTTAATTGTGCCTTGGAATTTAAATTTATTTAACACAAGTGATCATTTCATTGTTTCTAAATCATTGGTTATTGGTCTTAATAGATATTTAAATAATTTAGTGAAACAAATAAGATATATTGCTAAAGTGTTATTATTGTGGATTTGGTACATTGTCTTATTTCTTTGCAATTGAGTTTGTCATTGTTGTTTAATATAACAAGAACCACCAAGTGGAAATGTCCTCGACATTGCGCTTGAAGTGGCTGCTTGTTTGAAATTGCAAATATGTATATTTAAAATTTGCAATAGCATTGTTTATAACCACTACTCTATTAGCATTGCTTATAACCACTACTATGCTTGTAATAGGGATCATGGACCAAGGTGTTTTCCATAATAAAAAAATTTATGATTTGGTAAGCATATCTAGAGTTTTTAGACTACTTCTTAGGTTAGACTTCCTAACACCTTTTTTTTACCAATATTGTTTTAGTAAGTTTGTCTTCTGTAAGATATACTTTGGGGTTTATAAGTCGAAGAAAAGAAAGTAAGAAATATAGGCGGAAGTTTATAAATAAGTTGGTTTTCCCCTATTAATTCAACTATTTATAAGTTGTTTGAGATTATGGATAACAAAAAAAACCTTATCCAACTATTAATCAAAATATGGAATTTCAAATAATAATAAAAATAGTATAAATTTAATATTTATTTTTACAAATCCACTCATACTTATTTTTTATAGTATATCATATTATTTTGAAAAATATTTTTTTAATAGTATATCATATTATTTATAAAAATAAAAAATAAAAATGTATTCTAAATATTAAAAAACATTTAAAAATAAATAAAAATGTATTCTAAATTTATTTAAATTAATCTCATGTTGAAGCACTCTTAAACTTCACAAAGACTTAAAAACAAAAAAACTTCATTAAAGTTAAATACAATCATCAATCTCCAGACTGTAGTAAAACTTCATTTGAAGAAATTACAATTTCCCAAATCAATATATATCTCTATAGCCTTCCATTAAGACGATAGCAGAAGGAATTTCATGAGTTTGGTGTACCACGACTATGTTGTTATTAAAATATTCTGAATCTCTCTTCCTAATGAATATGAAGCAACAACGTTTTCTCCATCCTAGAAGCTTGGTCTCCAACTCTCATTCGTTGTATATTTAGCGGTCAAGAAGACTTTTTCGAAACCCAAGCCCTTGACTTTATCGGTTGGATTTAATCCTTTCATGAATCATCCAAATAATCAAATATACCATTAAAAGATAGGAATTTATTCGGTTGGTTCAATAAATTAAGGACAATTGAGCATTAATTCAACAACAATGAATCTATACAATAAACTTTCCTAAAAGCATAAGCTATGATGGTAAACTATTCTATTAAGCCATGTTGTTAAGCTTTTGTTTCCTAACTTTGTTATTGTTAAACTATGTTATTGCCATTATATCTATCTAATATAAGACATGATTTTTTTGAAAACATGAGATTTTTCCTATGTGAGAGATTCCATCTTCGTTACAACTTCCTACAATAATTACAAGCTTATTGAGGTGATATCATCCTTCTCTCTTCAACCTCAACGTTTTTAACTACATGTTTTTAACTCTACTTCCGAAATTCTAAATATAACTTAATTAAATAACAACTCAAATTTTAACTCTACATCATATTAGATGAAACTTGTGATTTATTGCAAAAGTATAAATTAATCCACCCAATTGGAAATCGATTAACCCAAATTCCACTTACCTAGATCCAAAAAAAATCTCTTAACCCATTAAGTCCTATATGCATTATATTTTTAAATAATAATTACTATTTTAATTAAATCTTTGTATTAAAATAATAGTTTTTATTTGAAATAAAAATAAATAAAAAAGTTATACTTGTGAAAAAAAATTGTTTTTTACCCATTAAGTTTCATTTTTATTAACATTTATTTCCTATGCATTAAACTTTAATTTAAAAAAGTGATGGGTCATTTGTATTTTTCCATGCTACGTTAAGCCAATCTGTCATAAGCAGCAAAAATTATCCAGCCTGTTGCACATACTTTAATGTGATGGCTACTAAGCAGTAGGATGTTGGATCTCAAGCAACTTGATATCTAATGGCCTGCTTTGTAGTGGGATGGTTATTGATCATCTTCATAAGCATCCCAACCAGGTGACAAAACCCACCAATAGATCTCACATAAAGCATGTCACAATGAGAACCCATGAGTTAAATGATTGCCAACAAGTTGTTCAAATCAAGGGTTATCTATCATTATATTTCCCATGTGTTCATTAAGTATCAAAATATAATTTCCTAGTGTCAAGGGTTTAAACCGAGTCAAGATGCCAACAAAATCCAAGCATTCGGATGCAAAGTTCGTGATGTTCAAAAACAAAAGTTAAAAATTATTATTATAAAATCATCTTTACAATTGATTTTGTTTTAATCATTTTTAATTTGTTTTATAAAATTGCCAAGTTAAAAAAAATTGGGCCTTTAAGGCCAAATATCCAATTTGAGATCAATTTATCCATAGTGATATCAAGAACCAAGGAAACAATACTAGTCATACCAAGTGCCAAGAAGAATATGCCACACAAATTGATTGCAAAAATGTAAAGGAAA
This sequence comes from Pseudotsuga menziesii, assembly GCA_001517045.1. Classification (NCBI taxonomy): domain Eukaryota; kingdom Viridiplantae; phylum Streptophyta; class Pinopsida; order Pinales; family Pinaceae; genus Pseudotsuga; species Pseudotsuga menziesii. Next base: position 339,796 of record LPNX011147598.1, read on the forward strand.
TGTGTCCAAAGGGCCATTCTTGCAATTGATTGGGCTAATCCCCATGCTTTCTTTCATCATCGGGTTTATTGAACATAGCTCATCACTTCCAACAATGGATATTTTTATAGGGATCTTGATCCTTGGTGTAATAGCAGCCTATAAGGTACAGTTTTGGGTCATTGTAAATCATTTTAGAGCATCCAGAGATATTGTTCTTAGGTTTTCCTCTTAATCTCTTTGTCAACGCATTTGACAATGCCACTGAGATCTTTTTGCAGTGTTTCATTCATCCTCAAGTATGGAAGATTAATAATAGAGCATCCAATTGTCAATAAAAATGACAAATTCCTTCCAACATATTAACATATGGCATATTCCTTTCACTGTGAATTATAAAAATCTTCGAAGTCTCGAAATACATATGGTAATTAATACTGGAGAGTAGTTAACTGCATTAATTTTAGGTGGAAGAACATGTTATCAGTAGTGTGGTAATGTGTTCCACTTATGAAGCTAGACACTCTAATTTGTTCCATTTATGAATCCAGTACATTGTTTTCTAGATATGAATAGATTTAGTAAACAAGCAGCATTTCTGGAGCATTTGAATAATTAGAAGCAGGGGATATCAAGGATTCAGCTCCAAGGGTGAGTTCCAAATCATCTCCATATTTTCCATCCTATTAATTAGCAATAGTTATAGGGTTAGTTTAAGTATTTCAAAGCATCAATGCAGTCAATCGACAGTTGGAGGATAGATAAGAAGAATCAGGTGATAGAGAAATTGCAGGCATAATTGTGGCATTCAAAATCAACAGATAAAAGGTTGCTCCATATCTGAAGGTTTGATCTAGTATTTTCAGGTAACTCATTGGAATTTAAAACATGCATATGGAAAATATTAGTGAGCTACTTCCATGTTTAAAGGCATGAAGGAAATCAATCGACAGTTGGAGGATCATATGATTTTTTTATTGTAGATTCTAGATCTAAAGGTGCCAGGAGATCAAACTATGAATCAGGAAGTGATTCTAGATTTGTATTCAAGCAATAGATGCGGCAGTCAAATATATGGTAAAAGGATCACTTCCATATTTTTAGGACACTTGGTATCAATATCTAGAATTTGAGCTATCAAGTGGCCTTATTATCTCCATATTTCTTGCAGGAAGCTCGAGATGATCTTTACTTTTAATTTGCAATAGGTCATCTTTTAGAGAACATATTTGATCCTTGAACATTGTAATGTAATATTATAAATAGAATATTAGATATTGTATAAGGGAGGAGTTTTCCATCCAAGAGGCGGGAGAGTGTTTTAGGAAGGAAAAAGAGACACTGAACCATGTCCAAAAAGGTATGATACTTTTGCTCTGTAGATTTTTGTTGAATAACTGTAACCTGATATGGGATTCTATCCATTATGAGCTTGTTTTAAACTTTCTTTAAATATGAAAACTATGCAGTTATGTTTTAAGTGGTTTTAGTTATGGATTCCTGAGCAACAATGTTTTTGTTGTGATTTCCCATGCTCAGATTTAGTATTTCAGATTCCATGTTTGGAATTACTTTCTAAACATAGTTCTTTATGTTGAAAATGATGAACTGTTTATTCTCTATTTTACTAATCATTTTTTTAACTCAAGGAATCTATTATATAATTCTTGTTTTAGTCTAGTTACTCAATGTCTTTCGTGGATCTTAATGTTTTCGGTTAGTTTATGCCTTCTTTATCTACAATAATCTCTTGAACCCTTTGTACCAACTATCCAAACCAATTCATAAAATAATTCTTTTATTCCTTGAGCATTAAGATGTGCGAGCCATTCCCTCATTGCACTCAGAGAGCATATTTCAGCACAAGCATCATCCTTCTTACTATCAGGACGAGCCAGTGGAACCAATGGATCTACCAAGAGATGATGTAATTATCAAGAAGAAGACGTAATGGCCTCATGATTCTTGTAGGATTCAAGAACGCATACAACTCTTAGTTATAATTTTAGAGAGAGAACAAAATACATCAAAGGTTCTCATATATATAGAATTGATAAGTCACATCATTGATCCCGAACCTTGCAATGATGAGGAGGTAGAAGGAAGCAAGTTTGGAAGTATATCATGACCAGTCCATCATGAAAGATGCTATGTGAGAGATAGTTTTGAGACCTGAAAGGAATCCAGTGATGACTTCTAAGTATATCTACAAGATCTAACATGTAGTTTTGATCAGCATTAGAGATTACTCATGAAGGACAAATCGTTTCCAAATTCAAAGGGCATCATGTATAGTATCTAGTGTCCTTAAAAGAGAAGGTGGTTTGTCTCAATAAACCCATCTGATGAAGACGACATCAGATGAATACACAATACCAATAAGTTCATAAGGAAGCAAGTTTCTTCAATATAGGATGCTTAGATGAAATGAGTGCATAGTGTCCAGATACAGATGGAGAAAGATACTTAGATGCAAAGGGAGTATTGTGCTCCAACACAAATTGAGTAACTTCTTGATGATAAAGAAGACTTTATACGGACTCAAGAAGGCACCAAAAATGTGATATGTTAGGACATACATGTACTTGATGAGCTTGGACTTCACAAAAAATGATGTGGATTCCAACCTTTACTACAAGGGTGTTGATTTTATCTTGGCGATGTATGATTGATAATATGTTCCATTGTGGGAACATAGAAGTTCAGTGTCGAGAGGGAGTTGGCCTTAGAGTTCAAGATGAAGGGTTTCATCATGATGCATTACATCTTGATATTAAAAGTTTGGCAGAGACCATATGATATATTCCTTAGACATAGGGAGTACAAATTTGAGATCTTGAGAGATTTAGGATGATGGACTATGATTCCATGACTCTACCCATGAATATAAATCTAGAGAATTTGGGTGATTTTGCTTCAATTTAGATTCAGTGTACCTGTTTAACACCAGACCAGATGATTTATTTGCAGTAGACACCTTGAGCCAATGTATGGTTGAGTCGAGACTCTTTCATTGATTTGTGACAAAACATGTGTTGAAGAACATGTGCGGTAAAAACTAGATATGGCTTGAGATATGTCCCAAGTGATCAAGGGAAGCTAAAAAATATATACAGAGTCTAACTAAGAAGAGTGTAGTGGACAGAAAAATCATCTTGAATCATTTCTTTAGCTTGGATCAGTTATGATATCCTAGATTAGTAGGAAGCATGATACTATAACACGGTACATATTTTAGCCATGGTGCAAAAGGGAGCAATGAAGCTCCAATACATATCCATAGATGAACAGATAGTTGATATTCTCACTAAGCCTTTGTCCAACACAAAGTTTGTATACTTTAGGGACAAGCTTGGCATGATGGAGAATACCTATGTGAGTGAAAGAGAGAATTGATGGATATGTGATTATGAGTTGGAAAACATTCATGGGAGATGAATGGACCAGACACCAGATGATTAGAAATATATTCATGTGAAATGAATTATCTAGATAAGTAGAGAGATATTCATGTGAAATAAATTATCCAGATGAGCAAATAGGCATTCATGTAAAATGAATGGTTATGATGACTAATACATTGCAGTAACAAAGGCAGATGCAATACAGGTATTGTATAGATGTAGATGTGGTACATATGCAGTACTAATGAAGAACATTATCACTGAGATAGAAACTTGGCATAGAATCTCTCCCTTGCTAAGAGGGAATGTTGATGTTATCATGAGTTCCAGCATCGGCAAAATAGTCTGTAGATCTTTCTCTTAGAGGTTTATGACCCATGGATATAATGACCCATTCATAGCCCTAATTAGTCATGTGAATTGACTATGTGTATAGAGGGATTAGACGCTTAGCCTAGGGCTAGTCATGTGTGACTAGAGTGGTAGTAGGCTAGAGGTCACATTGTGTACTCTTATGTGGGCATTTTTCATAGCAGGAGTGATCTATTCTTAGTAGAGGGAGTTGATTTGTCTATGTGACAAGTGATTCATCCCTTGTAGTGAGACAAATTTTAATCTAATGTTGTATTTTACATTGGCTCTAAGAAGTGTCTTGGACTTATTGGTGTATGGTCAAATCTACATTATATCTCTAAATGGAAAAATATGACCAAATGTGATGAGATATCAACGATGATAACTTTTCTATGATGAAGAAATGTCTATGAAATCAAGACAAACCATTGAAAAAGTACTTCTAGTGATCCGTCGGATCTCAACTTAAGTGCATTAAAAGTTTTGTTTAAAAGAATGCGTTCAACAGGTTAATTAATGGAACAGCATTAACAAAAATTAAATGCTCAGAAAAGGAAATGAAAAACAACACTGATAAGCAGGTATAAGGAAGAAACAAAGAATTGGAGAGTCACAAACAGAAGTTGATAACGGAGTTCACCCTCTTCACTGGGCTACGTCTCCGGGTCCCTCTCCAATAGGTACTGATCCAATTAATGGTTTTAAAATGGTACAAAAATGGTTCTGGACTCAACTTCAGCAACTGTAAACAGAATGTTGTACAAAGTATTTAAGACCTCTCTTCTGGAAATTACAATTAGCATTCAAAAGGCAAAGAAAGCTAAAATATAATAGAGAATGTCGACTTATACAGCACAGCATCTGGACACTTCACAGCAAAATCTCTCTAAGCTTCTCATAACAGAGAAACAATGCTCTGTGCTCTAAAACAATCTGCGTCCCCCTCTTCGGTGGCCAGCCTCCTCTATTTAAGCGTTTAGTGAGGGGATAAGTAATGGATTCGACTCATCTGCCATCATCACAGCTGTTATTTTCTTTATTATTGTTACAACCATATGCTAAAATGGAACCATTCAATCCCACCAAATCGTTGCACAAGTGTTATGTTACCACGTCGTTCTAGATCCCCGAAACGTTGCAACCAACTCCACGCACATATGTTGACTCACAACACGTTGCAATAACCTGCAACTGAGCTATGCCATGTAACGTAACCATTTGATGTCACCACCAACTCCACAAAAGTCACAGCATATGAGGTCTTTGCCATATACCTGATCCGCTGTCGTAGCATATGAGGTCTTCACCATATACCCGATCTGTTGTCGCAGCATATGAGGTCTTCGCCATATACCTGATCTGCTATCACAGCATATGAGGTCTTCACCATATACCCGATCCGTTGTCACATCATAAAAATGTCGTGCCATATGAGTAACCTCCATGAACCATTCGATGTTCAACTTGATGGTGTGCAAACTGCGCGGCCCATGCTACAACTGCGTGGCCCATGCTGCAACTGCGCGGCTCATGCTGCAACTGCGCGGCTCATGCGCAAATTGCACTTCGCGGCCCATGCGATAACTGCGCACCATTCTATAACTGTGCGGGCTATGCATATAATGTTTAGCATTTGAGTTAAAACCATAAATTAATAACTAGTGTACCATATTGGATCAGTGTGATTTGAAGATGAATAATCCACCGGATCATCTAGGAGACAAGCAGTGTTGAAGATAGTGTAAGAAGAATATATTCCTCACTAAGAGGGAGTGCTGATATTAATTTAGAATCAAAATATATTCTTAATAAGTCCCAAAGAAAGTGGAAAGCAATGAAGATCACAACTACCCCAATGAAAGGGGTAAATTGACCCTAGAAGACAAAATGACAAGTCATCTTGGCAGATAAATAAAGAATAAATAAAATATCAATCCAACCTAATTTTTGAAAATTCTATTGAAAAGAAGAATATAAATAAAGTGCCTCCAAACCTCATTTTCATATTCAAGCTAGCTCATCTCTCTCTCAAGTGGTGCTCACCTCTCAAGAAGGACAAGTCAAGGTCAAGTGAAGCTAATTTTGGGGTTATCTTATTATCTCCATCTCTCTCATGGTTCTTGTGGAAGGAGAGCACATTCTTGTGATAAGGATTAATCTTCATGATTGGTATTTTTATTGTATTGGATTGATTTTCTTTAAAGAAGTGTTTGTTTTCTTTTATCCCATTTGGGTTTCCCAAGATACAATCTATGTGTCTCTTATGCATGGTTATATTTCAGTGGTCCTCGATTTCTTTCTACTGCAAATGAATAATGATGTGATTGTAAAAATAGAATGAATAATACTGCTAAAGATAAAATCTAACATTCTTCACCCTTTCCCAAGAGACTAAAAATATGAAAGTCCTCCTAATTTCCACTCAATGCTTGAGTCTCTCTCTTGAGTGTTTCTCCTCTACCATTAGTTTCCTTTTATAATTTTGGGATGAACCACAAACCTAACTCCAATGGATGATATTATATCTCACTCACTTGATATCAATCATTGTGATTTATTTAATTAACTTAAATCACTAATGCAAGTACCCCATTTTTTTGTAAGCAAGTACCCATGGGAGATTTGAACTCATGACCTTCCATCTACAACTTTCATCTCAATTACTCATTACCGATTACTCTAACCCCCATGCTAATAAATCAACCCCAATTACTTATTAAAAGACATTCACTTTAATAATTCCTTTAATTATAGAGAATTTCCTAAGTACCTAAGAGGTATTAATTACGACTTCCACATGCAAAATACAAGCCATTGTGGAAGTACTTGTACAATACTAAGAACATCAACATTTCAACCACTTAGTAAAAATTTTGTTATTATTTCTCATGTCAACATGGATTTGTTAGATTTGTTAGTCTTTTGGTTACGGTTTTGAGTCTTCTAGAGGTAAAAGAATCATTTTTAAATGAAGAAAGGTTGAGCTTCTATAGCTATTAAATGGAATGGAATCTCTTACCTTTGTTTTGTTTTTTTTCGGTGCTACAAGAGATCTGCCTTTGTACAGGGAATTCAATAACATTAAAAATATGCCTTTGTAGGTCATATCTTGGAGCTTCTCTTTGGGGATGGTTTTTTTCTTGTTCATGGTTCTTATATTGGAGTTAATATTGTGTTAAAATTGCGTTATATTTCTCTTGAGCTTCTCTAGAGGAAATATTGTCCAAAGGGATTGGATCAGTGGTAAGGTTTTAGTATAGATTGAAATAACTTTCTTGCTTAGAGAGAGTCTTTTCTTTGTATTAATCCTCATTAAGATCTTGCAAATCTATCCCCTTCTAGTGTAGGGTTTCACTCAAACAAGAAGTAGAGGAGCAGTCCATGATTTGTGATTTTGCATTATTATATCTTCTAATACATTTATGAAGAGTTGGAGGCCTTGTACACTTGTTCTTTCTAGGTTATCTTTGTGGAGCAAGGCCATTGGAGAGATTTTTTGTTGAATCCATTATCCCCCAAAAAAGCTAAGGCACTTGTCTCTCTTATTTATCTTATAGCCCTCCATAAAATAAAAGGAACATCTATTTTATCTTCTTTATTTTAGTTGGTGGAATCTAGCCTAAAAGAAAACCCCAAAAATGATTTGGATTTCACCTAGATGGCTAAATTAAAATATCTTAAAGAAAGATTTTATTTTATTTTAATTTTCTTCCATAGAAATTGTTAAATTAATTTTGAATTTTTTATTGAGGTATTTACTACAATTTCTACAATTTGGAATTTTCCTAAAAAAATAAGAAAATTTTCTACTTTAGTAACTCTAGACAATTTCACGATTTATTTTTAGATTTAAAAAGAACTACTCTACTACAAATTTTTGGCAATTGTCTTAGTTCTGAAATTTTCTTTAGTTTTTACTATTTATATAATTTCCATAATTAAGTTCTCCTGTATTTACACTAAATATTTTGAGCAAAGGAAATTTCCAATTGTTTTAAGTTGTACCACTAATCCCTTTAAGTTGTAATCACTAATAACTAATAATATAAGTGTTAATTGTGCCTTGGAATTTAAATTTATTTAACACAAGTGATCATTTCTATTGTTTCTAGTTCTTAATAGATCATATTTAAATAATTTAGTGAAACAAATAACATATATTGTGAAAGTGTTCTTATTGTGGATTTGGTACATTGTCTTATTTCTTTGCAATTGAGTTTGTCTTTGTTGTTTAATATAACAAGAACCACCAAGTAGAAATGTCCTCAACATTGCGCTTGAAGTGGCTGCTTGTTTGCAATTGCAAATATGTATATTTAAAATTTGCAATAGCATTGTTTATAACCACTACTTTAATAGCATTGTTTATAACCACTACTATGCTTGTAATAGGGACCATGGACCAAGGTGTTTTCCATAATAAAAAAAATTTATGATTTGGTAAGCATATCTAGAGTTTTTAGACTACTTCTTAGGTAAGACTTCCTAACACCTTTTTTTAGCACTATTGTTTTAGTAAGTTTGTCTTCTGTAAGATATACTTTGGGGTTTATAAGTCGAAGAAAAGAAAGTAAGAAATGTAGGCAGAAGTTTATAAATAAGTTGGTTGTCCCCTATTAAGTCAACTATTTATAAGTTGTTTGAGATTATGGATAACAAAAAAAACCTTATCCAACTATTAATCAAAATATGGAATTTCAAATAATAATAAAAATAGTATAAATTTAATATTTATTTTTACAAATCCACTCATACTTATTTTTTATAGTATATCATATTATTTTGAAAAATATTATTTAATAGTATATCATATTATTTTGAAAAATAAAAAATAAAAATGTATTCTAAATTTATTTAAATTAATCTCATGTTGAAGCACTCTTAAACGTCACAAAGACTTAAAAACAAAAAAAACTTCATTAAAGTTAAATACAATCATCAATCTCCAGACTGTAGTGAAACTTCGTTTGAAGAAATTACAATTTCCCAAATCAATATATATCTCTATAGCCTTCCATTAAGACGATAGCAGAAGGAATTTCATGAGTTTGGTGTACCACGACTATGTTGTTATTGAAATATCCTGAATCTCTCTTCCTAATGAATATGAAGCAACAACTTTTTCTCCGTCCTAGAAGCTTGGTCTCCAACTCTCATTCGTTGTATATTTAGCGGTCAAGAAGACTTTTTCGGAACCCAAGCCCTTGACTTTATCGGCTGGATTTAATCCTTCCATGAATAATCCAAATAATCAAATATACCATTAAAAGATAGGAATTTATTCGGTTGGTTCAATAAATTAAGGACAATTGAGCATTAATTCAGCAACAATGAATCTATACAATAAACTTTCCTAAAAGCATAAGCTATGATGGTAAACTATTCTATTAAGCCATGTTGTTAAGCTTTTGTTTCCTAACTTTGTTATGGTTAAACTATGTTATTGCCATTATATCTATCTAATATAAGACATGATTTTTTTTAAAACATGAGATTTTTCCTATGTGAGAGCTTCCATCTTCGTTACAACTTCCTACAATAATTGCAAGCTTATTGAGGTGATATCATCCTTCTCTCTTCAACCTCAACGTTTTTAACTACATGTTTTTAACTCTACTTCCGAAATTCCAAATATAACTTAATTAAATAACAACTCAAATTTTAACTCTACATCATATTAGATGAAACTTGTGATTTATTGCAAAAGTATAAATTAATCCACCCAATTGGAAATCGATTAACCCAAATTCCACTTACCTAGATCCAAAAAAAATCTCTTAACCCAAGTTAGTATTGTTTGTATTGTGATTTGGCGAGTACGTGCAATAAAGGATTAAGCGTTTTCTAGGAAAAACGTTTAGGTAAAAAGAACAACACGAGCATCACAATTAAATTTTTGTACGATGCTATCTACCAATCAATTCCAATTCCCAGCTCCACAACTCAAGTTAATGATTAAATAACGGATTAAGCATTTGCTCGGCCCAGCTGGAAAGAACAACACGATTATCACAATTAAACTTCTTTATGACGCTATGTACCAATCAATCCTGGTTCCACAACGTGGGTTAATAATTAAATAGAAGTAGAATTAGTGGAAATTTGGACAACCAAAAGTGAAGGGAATGCCTCTAACATGGAAGGGGCACATTAAGCATTATTTCACTACATAAACTTTCATCTTATCTTATCTTTTGTTAAAATTAGCAGAGAATGTTGTGAATGCATAGGTTTGGTATGTTATGTCAAATCAAGAAGTTGTTACAATCATTTCTTGTGCACTTTTTAGGGTAACTGCAACAAAAGTGGTTGTTGAGGAATTTGTTCATGCATAGAAGTGTAAATTAAACACAATATTACAGCTCTAGGTAAAACTAATAAGATACATATATTTATGAGGACAATTTATTTATTGATCAGTCCCTGAACTTAAGGAATTGATCCATCCAAATTACATATGGAACAAGATACATTTGTTTCCATTGAAATTGGTGCACTTCACATTGAAGGTAAACATTTTCAATGTGTAAATGCAATCTAAGTTTATGTTTATTTGTTTATGATTCCTACCACTAATAATCACATATCTACATCCTTTAAGCCATTGTAAGAATTTGTCTCATCAATGCGTCCCATGCCCTCCGATTTCAACCCAAGTGAAAGCCTTGTTGTCTCCATTCTATGAAAAAGAGAAGAATCTGAGTCGAACAACCAGAGTTTAGTTGGAACAGAATCTCACTCACCATATATCCATGTGAGACTCGCATAGAGACGTTTAACTTGTCAAGTCAAAGGAATAGGAGGAAGAAGAATGTTCATTTTTGTTGTTTGAGTATTTGCATGGTTTGATGTTGATGGAGTGGAGGAAGGAGGTGGTTTACACCTATTTTCTCCTCCCATGACAAGTATGGGGACTTCTCTTTCATACAATTGACAAAATATAGCTTGTAAGCATGCCTCAAACTTCTCTTAATGATGGAGGAGAGATTCAAGAAATTGAATTGCATTTTCAGGTGGGCAAAGGAATCATTAGGAGGGAACTAGTATATAAATTATTAATGAGAAATTAAAAACATCCCATCTAAACTAGAGTATGAAATGCACCATTATTTGGATTTAAGTTTTGTAAAAATCCAAGAACATAAAATCCAATGAAATTACTTAGAGTTAATGTTCATGAATTGTGAATAATGGAGACCAAAATAAGCAAGATAATTCTTGAGAAGTGGCCTACGTCCTTCCTTGGCATGCAACAAATACATCAAAATAATGTTTCCTGCAAACATAGGGCATGATCCCTTGTTCCTTAAAGGCACATGAAGCACTATCCATATTAAAAATTAACATCTAGATTTGAAATGCAACAAACAAAGATATATAGATAATAAATAAAGAATATTGCTACAATATTTTGAAATAAATCCATGTAACAAATTGTGTGACATAACAT